>CM069913.1:92840084-93072584 GCA_036172215.1 Camellia granthamiana | reverse complement strand
AGAGAAGACATGATAAGATGGTTTGGTCATATACAATGAAGACCTATAAATGCAACAATAAGGAAAAGTGATAGGATCGCCATAAATGGAGATGCTACGGAGAGGGGAAGACCTGGGTTTTCATGGAATGTGGTAATGAAAAAAAGCATGAATTTATTTAATTTAACTGAGCATATAACCTTTGATAGAGTTAAATGGCGAGAAAGGATTTATGTAGCCGATCCCACTTGATTGGGACACAAGACTTGGTTTGGTTTGGTTTGGTTTGGTTTGGCTTATTTTAACGTTCAATCAGTTTTTAGCTAGTTAATTACCATTGTACTTCAATTTCTTTGAATGCAATTCAAATTTCCTTTTACAGCACTTGTCTTGTTCCTTTTTCATTTCAACACCTAGGAGATTTTAAGTCCTCTTCACCGAGACAAGAAAAGAACCAAGTGGTTCTCACCCCTGGACAACACTCAATCTCCTGCTTTGAAAGTTACATACTAATAACATTGGGCTGCACTCAATCCTGGAACGCTTAAGCATTCAGAACTGAGCCCAGAGATAGCTCAAGCGAGAAACATTAGTTTGAGGATGGAATACGAAAAATGACAATAGTTTAGGGGGGAACAAGAGAAATTAATCCAATTTTAAATTAAACACTGAAGACTAAATAATGCTGGTGTCATTGATATACTACTGAGTGAGTGAGTGACTCTGTTTCCTAGTCTGTCAGAGTCATGGAACAAAGCAATCAGTCTATGAGAGTTTTGCATGTAACAAAGTGATATCAAACTTGAGTTCCTCAAACATTGTGAGATGCATATGAGTATATTTCATATATTCAGAGGGTGGTTTCCTCATTTCTGTTCTATCAAATAATGCATTTAAAAAATATATACATATAAATATATATATATATATATAAAATTACAGATATTGTCCTACATATATAACTTACGATTATGCATAACATTCTTCAATAATTTTTACAACAGACATTTGAATCATGGAAAGAAGAAACAATTCAATTAACGTGACAGTGAAAATGTAGATAAGCATAGACAAAGCCAACAAAAAAATAATGAATAAAATTGAGACTCTATTGATTTAGATTTAGATTAGAACAGAATTTAGGAAAGAACGAGAAGGGGAAGAAAGACCTCTCGCAAGCGTCTTCAAGTGAAGAGAAAGGGCGCTTGAAGTCAGGATGACAGACTCGCCAGGCATCCTGGTACGCCATCTGGAGCTCCACCTGATTCACCGGGGGTCGAATTGCCTTCTGTTGCTGTTGCTGCTGCTGTTGCTGTTGTGGATTTGAGTTAGGGTTTTGATTTTGCTGTTGATTAGGGATGGAATTGGAATTAGGGTTAGGGTTAGGATTGGGGGTTTGTTGTTGTTGTTGGGGGTTGATGGGGCGGTGTTGTTGATAGCCAGGAGGTCTGAGATGAGCGTCGATGTTGGAAGGAAAACGAGAGATAGCCGCTTGCTGCTGCTGCTGTTGTTGCTGCTGCTGCTGCTGTTGTTGTTTCTGCAGTTGAAAGATGAGGAGCTGTTGTTGCTGTTGTTGCTGCTGCATCATTAGTTGCTGCTGAACCAATGCCTTTGCCTCTTCCATCTCTCTCTCTCTCTCTGCCTCTTCTCCTAAACCCTCACACTGAACTGTTCGTAAATAGATCATTCGGTAAGAGCATCCCCAATGGCTAAAATTATTTGTTAAAAGTGTGTTATAGGACCAAAAAAAAAAATAATAATAAAAATAGGGACTAAAAATTTATGTTAAGGTGTGTTAAGTAATTCCAATCACATTCTTTATTTTTCATTAGCTAAATTAAAAAAAAAAAATACACTTTTTATTTCACCTAATTAATTTAGCTATTGTATTCCAACCATACTCTCTATTTTAGCTAGTCATTCAAACTAATTTAACCAATTTTCAAAATAAAAAAATGTTATATATATTAGTGTCTTTTTCATAAAATGCCACATATGCATCAAATGCTAATATGGTTGCCAATGTGACATTTGCGATAATATTTTTCAAAATAATATTTTTAATATTAATTTTAAAAATATTGTAAAAAATAATTTTAAGTAATATTTAATTTTTTTTATAAAATTTATAATATGTGAATATATAACAACATATGTATTTTGTGGAACCATCTTGAAGGGGAGAGGAGGGGAAGAATAAAAGAAAACAATAAAGAATTTAAAAAAAAAAAAAACAATATAAAGGAAGTTCTTCAATAATTGTAATTTATCAAATTAAGAACCGAAAGAACACAAATTAACTAATCAAAAACCTTACAAAGGTCAATGAATAAAATAAGAAAAAAAAATCATAAATAGCAAAGTTAGGAATAAACTTCAAACTAAATAAACTATTTCTAATTCAAGTTGTTACAAATCTCTACGTAGATGCCACAAATGCTCAACTAGATCTGCTTGGAGTTTAGAATGAGTTTGTCGATCTCTGATGCAATGATGATTTTGAATGAATTCATAAAGTTCGGGTGTACGCTTGTGTGACACTACTGGAGGGAGAATTTCATCGATTGCATCATAATTACAGTCTATATTTTGTTCATTTCGCTCATCCTCAACAATCATGTTATGCAATATTATACATGCCTTCATAATAACTTTAAGGGTTTCAACTTTCCAAAAACGTGCAGGTCCTGTATGCTAATCACATTTTGAATTGCCCTCATTTTTTTTAAACGATTGAAAATGGGCATAACAAAATCCTTCACATAAAGTATCTACCTAATCAAAATTGAAAACTTGATATTTCTTCAAGAAAATGAAAAAAAAAATTATTGTTATACATGACAAGCACATAACATGCCTTCTGCCAAAGTTCACACTGGAAAAGCACCTTGCATCTTCTTTCAAACACACAAACACACATACACACACACCTGACAGGCATTAATCGAGATTGAGAAAACATCAATGTAATAATCCCCTACAATCAGTTCAAACCAGCAAAACTGTAAACAAAGTATGACGCAGCGGAATAAAAATTAATAAGGTCATACCTTTCTGATATAATCTGAACTCTGAAGGATCTCGTTGGTAAATCACGTGCTTCCCGAATCTGGTCAATCAACCCAGCAGTGGGGTGATATTACAATGCTGAATATCACCCACACAAATCACAGTGCAAACGGCTTATTGATCGTTGTTTATGGGAGAGAGTCAGTATATGGGAGAAACTGTATATGGGAAAAAACAGAGATGATACGTTGTATATCTCTTAATCACCCATAACCCATATATCAGATATATAATATTATTATTATCTATCCATATCAGTTAATGGAGATAATATCTGTATCCTGAGTGGTTATCCTAAATAGGTTTGAATTCAAGTTCAAAACCCATTTGGATAAGGTTCAAATTCAAATGTTAAATGGTCATGCCACATGGGCGCCCATTTCTAACAAAAACAAAAACAAAAAGGGAAAAAAGAATGACTTCAAAGTATTCCAATCCAATTTTCAGGTGGATCCAGGCTTCTTTATGTGGCCCTTACTCCATCTCTGGCTTTCGCTCTTTGGGCACTACCACCCACCACCACCACAACAATGTCCACTGTAATCAAAATTTAAAGAACACGATGTATTACTCTATAACCAAACCAAACAATGAATCTAACCATATGACCAATTCAGTTCCTCCATCACTCTTCCTTAAAAGATCTGTCAACATCATACATCGGATTCCTCACTCTTCTTTGTAATGTACGGCAAAAACTCATTCTATAGATGAACGCATGTAAATAGGATTAAAAATCAAAATGCTGCACCAAAATGCTGTCCTTCTAGGCTTTTAATTTGAGTTGGAATTAAAACTAGCATAGGTTAGCAATTTCAGGACTACGTAACGTAATGTGCACCATAGGGAAGCTCAAGCCACAAACATTTGGATAAGGCACATTGGAGAACTTGAAATTGGAATTTATTCACACGTGCATGGGCCAACCAAATAAAATTCCAAAAAGCTAGTTCTAAAAGTGGGCTGGTTTCAAAGAACCAGTTATTTGACCATTGGTCTGTTTTCAACAAATGATGTTCTTCTAACTTGTTCACCCTTTCACTTGATAAATGTAATTAAATTAATGAAGTCATATCCTTTATTTTAGTTCTGCCTTGTTAGTTATTCCATGATTGTAGTTCTTTCTTTTCCCCATAATTGTAGTTCGTGCTTTAAATTAAGAGGAATGCTAATTAATTTTGTAGAATATCATTAATAGCCATCCCATGTTAGTTTTTTCCACTCACAATTTCATCTTTTAAACTACTCTCTCTCTCCCCTTCTAGTTCTACATTCACCAGTTGGAACTATACCCAGATTAATTCGGAGGAAAGTACACTCTTTTTTTTTCCCCCCCTGCTTTTGAATGACTTGCTATAATCTACTTTTTGTTTAGCTACTACTTTTTGTTTAGCTACTGTGACCCTATACTCACATATATTGTTTCCCTGCATTTTAATGATCTCCATATTTGCTATCCTTATCAAGGACACATCAAAAACTAACATTGATCATTGAAAGTAAAACTCACCAATCAGGACAGCCTATTCAACTAGAGATAACAATTGTCTAACTATCAATTACACTCCCCACCAAACTAAACATCATCCATATTCAAGGAAATAGGGTAACACCACCTCACAAGTTCACAAACATTTTACTCAAAACCCAATTAAAACACATAAACATAACCTGCAAATCAAAGAACTAGATAAAAAAAACAAAAGGAAAGCAAACCCATTTTGATCCTTCCCAACACCCATCAAATTGGTGTCTTAAAATAATTGAATTTAGAAAAAAAAAAAAAGAAGAAAAGATTTAAACAAATTAAAATCAACAATGTTTTCACATACATGAATCTAAACAACTGTAGCAGCAGCATACAAGACTACCAATCTCAGATACATCCATGTGAAAAACAAAGAAAAGAACATGCAGAGAATGATCTCCATATTTGCTATCCTTATCAAGGACACATCAAAAACTAACATTGATCATTGAAAGTAAAATTCACCAATCAGGACTGCCTCTTCAACTAGACAATTGATACAGAAATTTTATTCAAGGAAATCGCTGACCAATGATTTGCAGGTTACATGGCCAACATTAGTTTATGAAATTCAGGACATAAACATTGAAAGTTTATGACATAAACTAAAAACTAAAAACTAATAATATTATCTCTGACCTATTTCATAAACTAAAAGCATTGAAATCGCTAACCAATGACCCTGATTCATAAACTAATTTTATCTCTGTGTCCTGATTGCTGATCATTGAAAGTAAAATTCATAAACTAAAAATCATCTATATTGAAGGAAATAGGGTAACACAACCTCAAAATTTCACATAAGATAATTGAATTTAGAAAAAAGATAAGATTTAAACCAATTAAAATCAGCAATGTTTTCACATACATGTATCTAAACAACTGTAGCAGCAGCATACAAGACTACCAATCTCAGATACATACATGTGAAAAACAAAGAAAATAACATGCAGAGAATGAACATAGATAGGGGTTTCAATTTTGGGTTTCGCAGATATGGGAGGGGAAGAGTTGAAGAGAGAGAGAGAGAGAGGGTTTATGAGTCGCATAGAAGGGAAAGACAGAGAGATAGAGGGATCCATACCTTGAGGAAGAGGTCAGATGGAGGGAGTTGCAGACAACGTTGAAGGAGAAGATCGATTTTGCGCTGAAGGAGCAGATCGATTTCGCGCCGAAAGAGCAGATCGATTTTGCGGGAGAGGCGAGTTTGGAGAGCCTTCAATCACTCTCCAATTGAAGCCAGCAGAGAAGGCACTGGGGAAAATAGGAAGCCTTTTATCCAGTCCATTAGACTGAGAATATGAGTGTAATATTAGCTAAAATAGCTAACAGGACCACTATGTCTCTTTTCTTGGGCCAGTTTGTTTTTCAAAAGTAGAATGAATTGGATTCATAGGGAAAAGATTGATGGTCAGGGATTAAATAAAAGAGTTATGACAGAGACCCCTTCCAATCACCATCCCCACAATCCTCCACATACACGTGACGGGTGGTGATTGGAGGAGCAGTAAAAAAAGAAAAAAGCAAAAGAAAATGTAACCAATGAGAGAGAGAGGGGGTCAAAGGGGGTGGGGGAAAAAGAGGGCATGAAACATTTTTGTTAAATAAAAGGGAAAGTTGGCTATAAACCCCCTTTACCTTCCTTTCATTGTTAAAAGGACTAAGAAAAAAATTATACTTTCTAAACCCCTTCATAATTATAAAGTCCTGCATAAAGAACAAAATTTATTATTTAAATATTTTATCAGACTATTATACCCTTGGCTACACTTCTCAGATCTACACCATTTTGATGGGGAGAAGTTCAAATCTGCAGATTCGGCGGCGGGAGAGAGAGAGAGAGAGAGAGAGAGAGACGTACAGAGAACATGGAAGGAGAAGTGCGGCCCAAGGGATCGAAGAGATTGCGGGAAAAGATTGGGAGGAGGAGCACCAAGAGGCCGGCGAATGCAAGTCTCTGAGTCTGGTTGCTATGGCTGTCTGCCTTCATATCTTACCCTAGATATGTGTATATGTATATATATATATGCAGATATCAGAAGAAGAAGTGGATCAGATCAACAAGTGAAAAGTCTCATCTCATAGAGTACGAAGGAATGTGAGTGAGGTTTGATCGTCGATTGAGAATTTGACCCGAGACCGCCATTGTTGTCGGCTAGGAATTCGCTCTCCGACGAGTGAGAAATAGAGAGATGATTAGAGAAGTTTTTAAACTTATTTTTGGTTATACATATTTTTTTTAAACACAGATTTGAATTTTGAATATATGTATATATATATTTGTGTGTATAAGTGTTGTTGAACACATGTATTTTTTTCATTGAGATTTGTGATTGTTAATCGAGTTTTAGAAGTTTTTCTTTTCAATTAGATATGTTGATTTGTTGATTAATTTGTGTTTGTTTTTGTTTGTTTTTTTTTTTTGGATTTATTTTTGTTGTTTTTGATCTAATTTCATTTGACAGAACCAGAGTAAAATTTTACTCTGGTTCTATTGCTCTGTTTTTTGTTTCAAATAATGAGAGTAAAATTTTACTCTTGTTCTATTGCTCTGTTTTTTGTTTCAAATAATGAGAGTAAAATTTTACTCTTGTTCTATTGCTCTGTTTTTTGTTTGAGAGAATTAGAGTAAAATTTTACTCTGGTGTTAGAATGATAGTAAAATTTTACTTTATACAGAGTAAAATTTTATTTTTAGCTTCAGAGTCTCACAGTTTACTAGTTTTTCAGAGTAAAATTTTACTTTTATACAGAGTAAAATTTTACTTTTGTGTAGAGTCTAACATTTACTATTTTTTCAGAGTAAAATTTTACTTTTATACAGAGTAAAATTTTACTTTTAGTTTCAGAGTGTAAAATTTTACTTTTATACAGAGTAAAATTTTACTTTCATACAGAGTAAAATTTTATGAGGGTAATATGGTAAAAGAAACAAGTTTTAAAATATTAGGGGATTTTGAAAGTCCTTATATAATTCTTGTCCTTTTGAAAGACAAATTAGATAGTGAGGGGGCTATCATCAAATCCCCCTAAATAAAATTACAGTCATGCTGTAGAGCTCTGATTAGAGCTGCTACAGTGCAGCTCTAATGAGCTGTCCACCCATTAAAAAAAAAAAATAGTGAAGTAAAAGACAAAAAATTGAGAAAAAAAAGACAAATTAGTGCTCTATTAGTGGTCTATTTTTAGAGGTCTAAATCATTTTTGATAAAATTATATTTATTTTGATAATAGTTATTTACGTAGAAATTATTAAATTATTTTTATATAAAATAAATATAAAATAGTAAAACAAATATAAAAATATTAAATATTAATGTTCAAAAAAAAAGTTCCAACATGTAAAAAATAAATTAAATAAATAAATAAAAAATTTCCAAAAAAAATAAAACAAATAAAATAATGATTTTTACTTAACAAAAAATTAAATATTAATGTTAAAAAAAATGTCCAACATGTAAAAAATAATAAATAAATAATTTCTAGTCCTAGGACTATTTTTCTAATACCACCTTCACCTCCTCCATCTCAATCCCCCCTTCCAAGGCTCAACCTAATCCCCTCATCCATCTCAATCAATTTCCCAAATCTACAAACAAACACAACACCAAGTGGGTCTTACCTCCATCCTAATCTCATCTCCCTCTACACCCCAAAACAAACGGGGCCTTGGAGTTGCTCTAAGAGTTTGTTAATTTTAGAGAGTGAGGGATGGTGTAGTAGATGTGATAAAGTATGTGTTAAGGGGTGTGTTAAAGAATATACATATATATATATATATATATAAATAGGTTGCAGGGAAAGAAGGTGGCCGGACATCCGACCGGTCAACCAGTCAACGGCAAATTTTATTTTTTTTGAAGGGTCCGGATGTTTGGGGGGACGATTGGCCGAACGTTCGGGGGATGACCGGCCGTACGACCCCAAGAAACTTCCCACGTCTTCCTATCTCTCTCTCGCTGGCTAAAACGCTAGCCACAGTTAACAAACAAGTTAACAACTGATACTAACACACCCCACTAACACACTCCTTAATACTTCCATTGTGAACCTAAATGTTACTGTGGCTGGCTAAAATTTTGACAACTAACACTAACGCACCATGTAACTGGTCTGCTGTGAATCCTTTGAGTTTGAACCCGAATCATTGTTAAAATTTTAATAAACAAGTTAAAACATATTAAAATTTGACTAGTTAATTAATTCACTTAATTTTTATTTAAATAATAAAATAAATTTATTTTTTTATATATTAAATAATATAAAAATATGTTATTTATATATTTAAAAAATATAAATATAAATAATAACTAATTATAAATAATACATTTATATAATAGTGGTGATAGATATTATTATTTTGATAAAATATTAATTTTTTAAAATATATTTATATATATTGTATGTATAATTATATAATTAAAATTTCAATTGTAACTTTAATCTTATATGTAAGTAGAAAATTATAATTTTTTTGATTCGTTAAGACTTGTGAACAGGCTCGAACTTAGTTTGTTAAATTTTTATTGAGTTCGAGCTTAATATTGAACTTATTAAAATCTTAATAAACAAGTTCAAACATACTAAAACTTGGTTCGGCTCGGCTCGTTTGCAGTCTTACTCACACCACTGTTTCCCTGCCTGCATCCCCCATCTTGTCCTCTATAAAATTTTTCTACCCAATCGAGGCGGAGACAGGTTTTACTTTGGGACTGACTTCTTTCTAGTCCCAAATTGTTTTGATAATTCAAACTATTCACATTTTAAGATTCGTCGAGTACACTAAGCATTGTAAAAAAATCAAGTCAATCAGATAATGGCAATCATGTGTTTAAATCAATTTTGTATAAAAAAATGAACAGTGAGAAAATAAATAGTTTATACAAAATTATCTGAACACATTTTTTATTATCCAATCGACTTGATTTTTTGCAGAGATAATATATTCCATGAACCCTAAAATGTAAGCGGTTCAAATTATCAAAATGGGCCCAAAAAACAGTCCACTGGGTTGGATTAGAGAATCTGGTCCGATAGAAGACTGGAGACAGTCATAGTCCCTTTTACTTTTTTCTGTCATGTTATATTTATTAAATATATATATATTTATATAATTTAATTTTTTTATTAATGTTTATTGATTTATTTTATCTTATATCTTATAATTTTCATTAAATATAAATTACTATTTGTAATATATCATATTATTTATAAATTTTATTAATATTCTTATTTTTCAACTTAAAAATTTAACTCGTCCTCCTTCCACCTTTGCTCAGCCTTCCCACTCCTGGATTTGTCCCATCTTTGATATGAAATGGGGCAAGGGTGGGTTACTACAAAACTGCTCCAAACCCAACACATGGTTATCCTTGGTGCAAGTGAACGGCAACTTGGTGGAGTGTATGTTTAAAAAGAAGCAAGCTAAAATAGAAAAGTAACATTTTAAACTATTTTGGCTTATCTTCTGATCTGATTTTTTGAGCCTAACCAACACCTAACTCCAATTTTAAAATTGCAAACATATATTAATATTATAAATGTAATTTTTCATTTAAAAAAAATAATAGAAAGATTACCTATACTCTGGGTTGTTTTGAAAATTGACTATTTTAGTTAGTTTTTTAATTTTTTTACGAAATGACATAAAAAAATAGAAATTTATAATATTTTTTTAAAAATATTTTTAACTATTTTAAGAGTAAATTGGTGGTAAATCTAATTTAGTGAGGTATGTCCAATGGATTTTTTTTTTAATTGATAAAAGGTCCACTATTTGTGAAATATTAGTGAGAAATTTTTTTGTTAATTTTGAAGGACATTTTGTTTTCAATTTTACCCCTAATTTATTTGTTGACTTTTTTTTATTTGTTGACATTTGTTGACTATCTTTTCAAAAATTTTCCTATCTGTTCAAATTTTTTACCCTTATTTGTTCAAATATATGTCCAAATTTTATTAACTATTCAATACTTATCTGTTTAAAACTATCTGTTCAATTTTTTTATCTGTTTACTTTTTTTATCTATTCAAATTTTAAAATATTTTATTATCTGTTCATTTAGGTTTACACATACACTGAAAAAGAGTGTGGCTCATTTTCCACAACATTCAAGAAAAGAATTTCATATTCAAATTTATATCTATCTGTTCAATTTTTTCGCTATCTATTCAAATTTGTGAGTTTCTCTCACTATCTATGTCTTTATCCAGTTCTCTTTTCTATTTTTTCCTTATATATGTTTCTCTCTCTACTATATTTTATGTCTTTATCTATTTATTTCTCAACTTCTATTTTCTCTTTCTATCTGTTGAAAAAATCTTTATTCAATTTTGTTTTCTATCTGTTGAAATACCAAGCCAAACTAAATTTTATCTATTCAAATATTTATTCTCTCTCTCTATCTGTTGCATTTTGTTTCATCACCATCATCAACAAAAAATAAAAAATAAATAAACAAACAGAGATATTCATCATCATCGTCATCAACAACAAAAACCACAACAACTATTACAAAACACACACACACACATACACACACACACACACACACACAGACTAACACAAATAACAAAGAAAAAAAATCGATACAAACACCATTTTTGCGATTCTAAACTCAAATCCTAACTCATCATCAGCAACAAATCGAAATCGCCTCTGTTCGAAAATACTATCAGATTTCTAGAGTTTGATAAATCTTTCTCCGATTCTCGTTAGATAGATTTATGTAAATAAGAGAAATCCACTCTGGGGGGTGAATCCAGAAACATCAAGTTCACCTATGTAATTAAAAACAAAACAAAAAAAAAAAAAAAAAGGATAAAAATAAATTAAGTTTTGCAATAAATGTCCCAATGCACACATGGCCTATGTTTTGAAAAAATAAAATAAAATAATATGAGAACCTTAGAAGATCGAACTAGAGAAAGATCTGGATACTCATCAATCTGGACGAAAACCTTAGAGAAAGATTTGTCTTTGTCTAAATCTAGCATAACTTGAACTTAGTCCAGATCTAACATCTCTGATGATGGATGCCGGTGGATCTGACAGGCGTGGAGAGGGAAAAGAAAGAGGAAATGGTGGTGTCGGCGGCTAAGATGGAGAGGGGAGAGGAGAGAGAAATGAGAAAAAGAGAGAGACGGTATGTACTGATTAATGTTTGAAGGAGGCAACAGAGTATGAGATCAATATGGCGAGGATGGTAGTGTTGGGTGGAAGGGAGAGTGTAGACACCCCATTTTTGACCACCCTTAAGACTTGGGCGCCACTGATTGTTTACTTGGTGATGAAAGTTGTGCAGTGCAAAGGTTCGATTTCTTCGGCAAGAGGAGCTTCAAATCCCAACCTTACACCCCTTTTTGGACCAAAACGATTTTGACCAAAAGATTTTAGACCTTAAAACCCTCTTTTTCAAAATATTTTTGAAAATGATTCTATGATGTTCCGACGCTCGCATTTTGTTAAATGTTGCGCTTTTTGGTAAACCGAGCAAAGACAAAGTGGAAATGAATCGAAGAGAGGTGAACTCTTTGAAAAAATATTTCAAAACACCTTATTTAGGGGTTTGGATTTGAAGAAAATTGGAGTGGAGAGAAGAAACCCAGTTTGGGAGAAGTTAGGCATGAATCCGGATAGGATCGAAATTGAGCAGTCTTCACTAAAAAAGGCATAACTTTTTACACACTTGGAATTTTGATGTGCGGCTGCCACCATTGGAAAGAAGACTTCAAGGGCTTCAATTTAGGCTCAATAATGACCTGAAAAGGAGTCCAGATGAAGGAGATATTCCCATTTGAAGTTGGGCTCAAAGAGCAGATTTTTCTGGCCAACCAGAGGTGGAGGTTGCTGGTCATGAATGGGATTTTCTGGCCATGTGCCGGCCATGAATGGCTTATGCCGGCCACCTGCCGTCCAAGAGTGACCATTTCCGGCCAACAATTATCATGTGCCGACCATCAATGAAGCAGTGCTGGCCATAAATTTTTGCAGATATTTGTGTTCCAGCTGTTCCTTTTGGGATATTTTCGACCTGAGCTTGCATTCTTCTATATATAGAGAGCCTTCTCTATTGTTTTGAAGGTTAGAAACATTTTAGGAGTGAAATATTTTAAGGAGTCTCTCTCTCTCTCTATAATTTTCTCTCTCTACATTTTTCTCTCTCTTGAACCTTTGTGCATAAGTGCATACAAGTGTAGATACACTTCTCCTTTGCCTATACATCCTTGACCAAAGTTGGTTATCCTTGAGCTGAGGTTCTAGAAGGTCTTCTTGGAGCTCTTGGAGGTGATTTTGCTTGGTTTTGTTGCCTAAAATTGTGTTGTGCTTCGAGAGTTATAACTCTCTCCCTTTAAGCTTGTTTTTCATACTTGCTTTGCCATCTTTTTCCACCATTTCAAGGCTGGTTTTGGCATGTAAAAATTTATGTTTTTCAGTCCTAAAAGTGGTGGTTTGAGCCTTTGTGAGTTAGGAGGTTGTCCCCTCTTTTTACTCTTTAGCTTGTGAAGTTTTTTGTGACATCTTTCATCACCTTTCAAACCAACTCTTTTGGCCTTTTAACCACTGAAACTCAGAAGTTTTTCAGTGACAAAAACCATGTTTTGAGGTCGAAAATAGGAGGAGTTGGCCTCCCCTCCTTGTGTCTTGTTTGCATGTGTAGATAGCCTAACATGTGAGCATGTTTTTCTACCATTTTGTGACTTGATCTCAGCATGTTTTTGCTACTTTTTTGACCTGCTTTTAGCTCTGTTTTGAGCTAGTTTGGTCACTTGAGGCTTGCTTTGTATGCTTGTAGTGCAATGGTGCTTAATAGTCTAGTTTGTGCTATGTGTTGGCCTTTCATTCTAGCTATTTTTAGCCTACTTCAAGCATATTTTAGAACTTCATTTAAGTTGTTTTAGGACTATTTTAAAGTGTTTATCCCTTATGAGCCTTGTCTTGTATGGTTATAGTGCAAATGCCTTCACTAGCTTAGTGTTTTAAGGCCTCTGACATGTTGTTGTAGACGCGCCCGCGGGGGACCTCGCTACAGTTCGGACTCCCTTTTGTTGTCGGTTCTTAATCTAAACCAAAGAGTCCAAATCCGGCAAATCGTTTTGAGAAACAGATTTTTGAAAAGAAGTGCCAAACATGGACTGCTTTGCCAGATACAGAGTCGCCACCTAAATATTTTTAAAATGGGAAATTTAGAAAACCCTGACTCGGTGCCGAAGGCCACGTGTCCGTCATCACCAAAGTTGTCTTGGCTCGGGAGCTTGGGTACGATCGGGGAAGGTCAGCTATGAGCACCCCCTTTCGCCCGGTCCGAAGACCGGCCTCTACTAACCATGATATCCAATTTTGAAAACATTATGTATTCTTATTCCGGTTATTAGCCTAGAATTACTATGTTATGCGCACAGCAAACAAGTATAGACTAGATCGCCTAATTTGGAAATAAGCATTGCATATCCGTTTGTTTTGAAAGTGCTTTGGAATTTGCTACTCGCAAGTAGGCTAAAACACGGATTTCAATGAGTTTTTCCAACTCAAGCAATCCAACCTCCACCCACAGGCATTCAAACAGTTTATCTCATATAAGCACTTAGCCACATGGTAAGCATACTGTCATGGCAACATTCACACGCATGCGATATGCTAAAGCGTAAATACTTACATCATACTCCGTGCCAAAACAATAAACTAGTTAGTAATCATATGCATGATCCTAGTTCATGTTAAGTGGCTAATGCAATACAAGCAATGATGCAATCTAGACAGGCTCGACTATCCTAAACATGGCATATGGAATGCTACAAATAACACGTATTCAATTTGGAATTGAAATACAATGCAGTTTGTATGATGTGCCGAGCCCAATGCATGTATAACAAATGTATGGATGCACGCATGCTATCATACTGTTATGCTAATTTAAATATGCCCTAATCTACCATCATAAGCAGGTAAATAAAAGGGAAGAAAGAAGTGGGGGTTGGAAGACATACATCACACTCACCCACACTTATTACAATTTTGCCCTCGCCCAGAGGGACCAAAAGAATAATACAGTCCGAATAATAAATGAATAAATAAATTATTACAGAAATTTCTAATTATCAAATTAAATCAAATGTAAAAAGAAGGGGGCCTCAGCCCTGCCTCGGGATGTACGAATGATGCATGCTCGAATCCGACTCGCCCGGAAAGTCCGCACCATGCCACTGTTGCCTCTGTTTTACTGCCTTTTCTTATCTGAAAACTGCCAAAGTCTCAGAACATGCTCTCTGCACACTGAGGATCATCATCGACTGAATAGAATGTCCACCGGCCGTGTACAATGTCCATCGGCTTGAGATAAAGCTATCGGCTGTCCATCAATGGCCGGTCGGCACTCTATACTGCCGGTCGGCAAACAATTCCTGTAGAAGACAGTTTTGACAGCAACAGAGGACAGACAGTGCATGGCATGGAATTTCAAGCAAATGTGTGCACCAACACATCCCTTATCATGCTTTTGACTCAAAGGGGTATGTTCCTTGATTCTCGGACCACCAATCGCGCATTTCGATGCGCGATGGCCCAAGAAACCAAGTATGCACTTTGATTTCAAATGTCATGCAAACCAAATAAACACATAAAGCCCAACCTCTATCACTTGATCAAGAGGCAAGGCATGCATGCCAAATGCCACCTAAGCATGCAATCTAAACATGCGACATGAACATGCAAGCAGGTAATGCACACTAGGCACACAACCTAAGCAAATAAGCATGTAAGGCATGAAACAAGGCAACAACATTTGAGCAACATGTCAAGCATGGATTTAAGCTAATTTGGGCAGCTCTATACTAGGCCCAAAACAGTGGCTAAATGTCATGGAAATGAGGGCCAAAACACATACAAATAGGAATGCATGCAATGTCCAACACTTAGGCACATAGAGATAACTTTTAAGCACACTTAAAAGAGGAACAACATGGGCATATGGCATGCATATTAAACTCTGAAAACATGCAAGAATATGGTGCCAAACCAATTAAACCAAGCAATCAAAGCATGTAAACAAGCCCAAAACTTGAGACCAATCAAAGGGCTCAAACCATGGCCATGCTAACCAAACCCCAAAGGGTCAAGGGGACCCCAAACAGCCCTAATGTAGATCTAAACAAGACCAAAGACACACCTAGATGGCATCTAAATGGTCTAAACATACAAGCATACAAAAGAGGCCAAACATGGAGCATAAGATGACAACCTTATAAAGCATTAAAGAGACATCAAATGCAAGCATATAGGCACACCATGAGGACTGAAATGGCATGACAAATGGTTCCAAACCACTGAAACAAAGCAAGGATGGCACGCTAGAGGGGTCAATGCTTAAGGTATACAAGAGAGGTTGCATGGTAGCTATACAAAGCAAAGCATGGATGACTCAAATGACCCAAAACAGTACTTAAGCATGTCAAAACAAGCATAAAAGCTTTACAAAGCTAAGCCAAAACAAGTAAGCATAGTGGTCTAAATGTTAGATACATGTTAAGGCAATTTCATGGCATTACAAGACAAGTATGCTAAGCATGCATGGTGTGTCTAAACCAAGTAAAAACAGAGGTAATACATGGCAAAATACTACCAAATAACATTTAAGACATGGCCAACATGCACTTAAGGATGGTGCTCACACATGAGGCTAAAATGGGACTTTTTGAAGACAACAAGGAGAGGGGGTGGCCCTCTCCTTCTTAGGACCTTAAACCACCATCCTCACCACTGAAATCCCTCAAGATTTCAGTGGTGAGGAGGCCCAAACAAGGTGGTCCCGAAGCTCACAAAAAGGCTCAAAAACAAGGCCAAACAAGGCCTAAGAGGGGGTAAACCACCCCAAACGAAAAAGTGGTCTTAAAAAAACTTCAAGAGGAGCTCAAAATAAGACTTTTTTTAGTTTATGACAAAGCCCAAAACAGTATGCAAGACAGGCTAAAAGTATGTGCAAAAATGGGGAATAAAGAGGGTAAAGTGTGCTCACCCTTGTAGCTCAGCAAAACAGCCCCTTTTCTGGACCAAAACCAGCTCCTTTAGCCTCTGAAAATGGCCTCCAAGATCCTTAGAGTGGTGGTGGAGGTGTTAGGATAGGAGGTGGTGTGTAATGGAGCAAGAACAATGGAGTTTGGAGCTTGGAATGTAGAGATATGGAGGGAAGTGTATGGTTTTTGTCTTAGACCAACTTCTTGGAACCTCTCTAATGGAAGAGAAGCTCTTTTGTTTATAGAGAAGATGGAGGCTTGAAGCTTCTAAGAGAAGCTAAGCAAAAAGGGTCAAGGGGGTCAAGCTTCTCTTAGAAGCTTGGAGCAAAAGGGCCAAGAAGGCCAAGCTTCTTGGAGAAGCTAGCCAAAAGAGCCAAGCTTCTTAGAGAAGCTAGACAAAAGAGCCAAGCTTCTTGGAGAAGCTAGGCAAAAGGTTCAAGAGGTGCAAGCTTCTCTTGGAAGCTAGAAAGGTGCAAGCTTCTCTAAGAAGCTAAAAAGGCCAAGCTTCTTGGAGAAGCTAAAAAAGGGTCAAGCTTCTTGGAGAAGGTAAAACAGGGGGTTCAAAAGGGTCAAGCTTCCTCAAGAAGCTAAAACAGGGGGTTCAAAAGGTTCAAACTCCCCTCAAGAAGAGGTCTCGGCCAACCAAATAGGTCATCGGCACAATAAAGTGCCGGTCGGCTAAACATAATGCCGACCGGCCATTATTTTTAAGAAACAATGGCCGGTGGCAAACATGTGCAGCCGGTGATGATAGGGGAGGGCCGATGAGGTGTGAGGATGGCCAACAAGCCATTCCCTGCCCTTCAAGGCAAAAACACAGGTGTTTGGTGCCAAAACCGAACACGAAGCAGTCGAGTCAAGAGGTCCTGAGGCGAGGCGCGCTGCCAAGGCCTCCGGGAACTCGAGACGAACACAAACATGGATAATCACCGAGTGTTCAAACGGTGACGTCCAAGTCTTGAGGATGGTCAAAAATGGGGTGTCTACAGTTGTGCATGTGTTGCTTGCATGTTGTAGCATCATTTAACATGTGATTTTAGTATGTATAACTCTGTCACACTCTCACTTCTATCACTCTTTTATGGCTTTTGAGAGTTGTGCTTTGAGCCTTGTTTGTGGCCTAACATGTGAGCATGTTTGTCTTGCCTTTTGTGCTACCATCTCAGCATATTTTGGCCACTGTTTTGACATGTTTAAGCTCTGTCCAAAGCTGGTTTGGTCAGTTGAGTTTGATATTGCATGCCTCTAGTATAGTGCTCTTCACTAGCTTTAGTGTTTTTGGCTCTTAACATGTTGTACATGAGTTGTTTGCATGGTTTAGCATTTTTTTTCATGCCATTTTAGCACTAAAAAATTCTACAATCTCCCTCATTTCTTCATATTTCCATTTGTTTTGAGAGTTGGTCAACCTTATGATTGTGCTTAAGCTTGAGATAAAGCTTATGCTCAATGGCTTTAACCCTCTTTGAGGGTTCCTCCTAGCCAAAGGCATGATCTCTCTCATGTCTTAAACCATCCTTTGGTTGACCCCTCTCTCATCAGAGGACACTCACCTTGGACAAACCGATTAAAGAATGGCTTGGTAATGCTAAAATGTGTAAACAAGAATTGAACAAGTAAAACATGACTAAGATAAGCATGTTGTGTTTGCATTGCATTGTGTTCAATCGGACATTATATTGAACACAAGGTAGATTGGTCCATTTCATACTTGAAGTGATGAAATGAGCCAATCTCCTTTGTCTCCATCACCCTTGATCATGCATGATAGGGTGGTGGTCCTTTGAATCTTGTTTTTGTGCATTTATTGAAAGTGTACAACTTGGATCTTTGGCCATCATGCATTGAAAATGCTTGATTGGTGGTTTTGGATCTAAGAGTGCCACTTCTTTGATGTTTTGAGATGATAAGGAGGTGCACAGTGCAAACATATCCTTGGAAAACCCTCCATTTTTCTCTATTTGTGCTCTGTTGTAGTGTGGTGATTCAGCACACTAGTGGCCCACTGATGGCCGGCAGTGCTACATCTTTGGCCGGCAGTGCCTCTTTTTGGTCGGCAGGTGGCCGGCAGCAAGCACTCATGGCCGGCAGGCCACTGGTGCAGTCCTCAGCATTGGTTTGGTAATGTGGAGCAGAAAGTTCTTGGAGTAACCCTACAAATAGAGTCTCTCAAGAGCAAACCAGTGGGCTTTTCAGGGGCGAAAACTGAATGCATTCATATTCAATTTCCTAAAGCAGAGCTAAGGCTGTGTAGTTAGTGCTTTACATGTTTAGTTAGCATGGTTTTGTAATTTAATTAATTAGTTTGCTAATTAGTTAAGTGTTGTAATAATTAAGTAGCTTTGCTTAGCTATTTCTTTATTTTGTTTTGTAATAATTAGTCTAATTAGTTTAATTAGATTAGTTAGATTAGCTTAGCTTATTCATTCGAACCCTCCTTCGAGAGGGCGCAATGTTGTAATAAGTGTGCTTGTGTGTGTGTGTGTCTTTCAACCCCACGTCTTTCTCCCTTTTACTTAACCGCTTTCGATGGTTAGTTTAGGGCACGCTTCGATTAGCATACCTTATGCTCGCATGTTTGCATCCATTCATTTGTCTTGCATGTACTGAGGCTCGGTGCATCATTCAAATTGCATTGTATTTAAATATTTATTTAAATACGTGTTTCAAAGCATGCTATCAAGTTGTTGCATTCATATGCCATCTTAGATAGTCGAGCCTATTTAGTTGCATATTGCATGTGTTGCATTAGGCATCTTGTATAGTTAAGATCATGCATATTTCTAACTAGCTTTTTGTTTTGGCTTGGAGTACACTGTAAGTCTTTACGCTTTAACATACTTGCATGAGTGTGAGTGTTGCCATGATAGCATGCTTGCTATGAGGCTATGTACTTAAATGATAAACTGCTTGAATGCCTGTAGGTGAAGGCTTTGTTGCTTGAATTGAGACAATTCGATAAATGTGTGTTTTAAGCCTACTTTGCGAAGTGGCAAAATCATGTTTTAAGCCCATCATACTTGGTGGCAAATCCGCGTTTTAGCCCACTTGAGGGTGGCACTTTCAAACTATTTTCGAAAACAAACATGAGTTGATTTGTTCCAATTCTCACGATTTTAGTCTATACTTGTATGTGTGCATCACATAGTAAAGTTAGCTAATAACTGGATAAGAACACATGAGATTTATAAAACAACATATCATACTTAGTAGAGGCCGGTCCTTTGATCGGGCGAGCGGGGGTGCTCCTTTCATGACCTTCCCCTCTCGTACCCAATTCCCGAGCCGAGACAACTTTGGTAATGACAGACACGTGGCCTTTGGCATGAGTCAGGGTTTCCTAAATTTTCCTAAAATAAAATATTTAGATGGCGACTTTGTAATTTGGCAAAACAGTCCAATTTTGGCATTATTTGATTCAAAATCGATTTTCCAAAATGATTTGCCGGTTTGGACTCTTTGGTGTTTATCTGTCTCGCATTGCACTTTGTGAAATTAGATTCAGAACCGTGACAGGAGTCCGAATTGTAGGAAACCAATTCGCGCCTTTCCGAAAGGGGGGCGCGTGAAGAAAGTCAATTCTACAGAGAGACAGATAGCATGAGATTAAAGAGAAAGAGATAGAGAGAGAGAGAGGGTGTGTGTGTGTAGGAAGAGAGATCGGCGGTGAATGAGAGAGAGAGGGGGTAGATCAGCGGAGAGGAAGATTGGCGGAGGGAGGAGACAGTGGTGAGTGATGCTAAGGTCTTAGTGAGGGTTTGGGACCGACTAAGGAGGGAGAGAGAAAGAGAGAGTTCAGAATGACTGAGCGAGAGGGTTTGGGACCCAATATATAAGAAAGGGTATTCTGGTCATTTTGCTTGAACTTATTTTTTTGGACAAAATGTTTCAACGCTTAGACCTTTGGATAAACAAAATTGAAATTTGAACTTTTAGATTGAGTACCCCTATTTTAATGAGTTGTTAAAACAAGGCTGTCTATAGCACGAGTCTATAGTGAATTAAGTTATAATTAAAGAAAGTTCATAGCTGATGTCTCTTATGAACATTATAGATTCAAGATTCACTTTATTTATTCTTTTTTGGAGGTGACTATTTTTGCCAGGAGTAACTTCCTTGAAGATTCCATCATTTTCATACTTTTCAAGATTTCACTTTGTGAGTCCCTCACGATGGTAATTTGAATTGTTATAGACTTTGAAGAGAAAAATATATATGCAAGAAATTAGTTTGATCGAATATCAATAAAAACATTAACTAATCGTATTTTATTTTATGAAATCAATAGTAAATATGATTTTGAACTAAAATCGTCCATTTTATAAAACAAAATACAGTAAGTTAATATCTAATCAAACTCATTTTTTTTACATATATGTTTTTCTCTTCGAAGCTTACAAAATGAATGTTTGGATCAAGTCGTCAATCCCATAAAAATCCTACAAAGTGAAATTTTTAGAGGTATGGAGATGATAAAGTCTTGAGGGGAGTTACTCTCATTTTTTCCATTACCAACCTCTTCTCTGGTGGCTTCTCACTCCAAATAACAATATAGGATAAAAGGACATTTATAGGGAGTTGGGTGCCTGCTGTGTTGGTTGCACAGCATGCACTACTGTGCGGCCTTATGGGTTTATTTCAGGGTTTGTTTTGATAATCTGAACCATTCATATTCTAGAGTATATCGAGTAGAACATACCTGCCAAAAATCAAGTTAATTGAATATCGTTAACCCTTTCATTCATTCACATTTGTATTCATTTTAATACTTTAAATTACAATGTCATTTATTTTTCAAGATACAAATGTGAGTGTATGAAAGGGTTAACGATATCCAATTAACTTGATTTTTGGCAGGTATGTTCTACTCGATGTATTCTAAAATGTGAACGGTTCGGATTATCAAAATGAACCCCAAAATAAGCCCATAAAGTTGCATAACAGTGCCTGTTGTGTTGGGTGCACAGCAGGCATCCCAACTCCCATTTATAGTCTCTAAAATATGCAATTCTTTTATTTTAGCTTCTTAAGTTTTAATTTTATCATTTTGATCATTAAAATTTTTAATTTGAGTCAAATTAGTTCAATTCAAAAAGGCTGTTTAAATCTTTAATGAAATAATTATAAATTTCAACTATGGTTCCTAAAGTATATACTTTGTATCATTTTGGTCCTTAAAATATCAAGTTTGTCAATTTCATCAATATTATGACATTATGTTTCATTTGATTCATTAATGTTTCAGGACCAAATTGATAAAATTAAAATTTTGGGATCAAAGTGACATAAAACACATACTTTAAGAACTATGTGTGTATTTTATTACCATTTTGTTAACTATATTTAGACGGTCTGTTTAGAATTTGATCTAATTGAATCAAATTTTTTAAAAAATTGAGATAAAATTGACAAAATTAAAACATGAAAGACTAAAGTGACAAAAAAACATACTTGAAAGAGAGCTCATGCCATAAATCCAAATTTAAATTTTCTTTACCTAAAGATTCACGCGTAAAACTATCCAGTCCATAAGAACAGGCTTGTGCACAATCTATTTATTCTTCAAATTTTTTTTCATATTCCTATTCTTTTTTTTTGTTTGTCATGTTCATCATATTCTTTTGTTCTTTAGTTTTGTGTTAGACAGATAGAGAGAGAAAGAGTGGTTCTGGTAGAGAGAGAAAAGAGATATGGGTTTGTAAAGAGAGAGAGGGGACAGTGTTGGCTGAGGAGATGAGAGAGAAAGTATATCTGGAGAGGAATAAAACTTCAACAGATAAGAGAATATATGCTCTGTAAATTTCAACAAATAAGAGAAATATGCTCTGTAAATTTCAACTGGAAAAAATTAGCAATTTCAACAGATAATTTTAATATATAGATTTTTTGAACATATAATTTCGACATATAGGAATTTTCAACAGATAAGAGAAATATGCTATGTAAATTTCAACTGGAAAAAATTAGCAATTTCAACAGATAATTTTAATATATAGATTTTTTGAACATTTAATTTCAACATATAGGAATTTTCAATAGATATATTTTTTGAAAAATTTGAACAGATAAGTTAAAAAAATTCAACATAAAGGAAAAAATTGGAAAGAAAATGTCCTTCAAAATAATATAGGTACTTCTCATCACAATAATTTTTATAAAGGGTGATTCTACTTACACCACTACTTTACCTTTTTACACCCTCCATATGAGTTTTTTTTTTTCTTTCCAATTTTATCCATGTGTGAAATTACCTTTAAGGACAAAACACTAAAATTAAATATATTTTGTTATCTCCTTACACCCCTTGGTCTTCAATCCCTACTCATTTTTTTCCTTTTTTAATTTTTCTTTGGGTGATTCTACTTACACCACTATTTATCCTCTTTACACCCTCCATCTCATTACACCACTAAAAAAAAATGTAATTATCATTACACCTCCAATATATTACCAAAACTAACTCTAAATTAACTATTTCATCTCTTTACACCACTAATTTTGGTAACACAGTGTTAAATAATTTACATTATTCCGGTGTTTTGCTGCCGGAAAAAATAAATCTCTCCAGCATTTTGTTGCTATACATTTACAGAGCCAATGTCTTCCAAAAAATGTTTTTTTAATTTGTAGTGGGCCTGTTCGGTAATACAACGCTAATTAATTTGAATTACTCTAGTGCTATGTTACCGGACAATATTTTTTTTCCCAGCATTATGTTGCCGTCAAATTAGATGATAACAAGAAATTCATTTGGGCCACTTGTGAAGTGTATGTTCAGTGATACATTGTTATACAAATGAGATTACTATAGTGTCATGCTGCCAAACTAGAATAGAGTTGTTTAGGCCCCCGTCGTTGTACATTGAAAGATTTATTTTTTCCTTGAAGCATCCATAAAAAAAATTTATAAATCAAACACATATCCATAAAATCATACATAAAAAGTATCCATAAAATTATTCATAAAAACATCAAGTGTATGAATACCCATAAAGTATCCATAAAATCTATCATTATTTGCATCCATCAATCAAACATGTTATCACAATTTGTTTTGGTAATTTATAGGTAATTTTTTTCCCTTAATAGAAATAGACATCTACACTTTTTAGAACCTGTCAACCTCAATCGTTCCTCATTGATCTTTTTGTTGTATCTATAGTAACCACTTTTTTCACATGCAAGTGTAAGTCTTAGTTTTCTGCCATTACCTCTCGCATCTGATGTCTTTATAACAATGACAAATCCAGTCTTCTTCCCAACATCAGAAGCCCATTTAATTAATGCTTCACGACTATTAAAAATCTAAAGATAATAAATACATTTATACGTCAAATTATTAATAAAACTCAATACAAATTAAAAATAAGAAAAAATTGTATTCATAAAAAAAAAAACTTAACAAATCTCGTTTGTAATGAATTCATGATTAGAGTCCACTAATATTGTAGTACTTGCATTGTTGCAATGAGTATAAGTATAATCCGTCAAGGCAAAAAAATATAAAAATATAAAAAAAATGAAACTGAAAATATATGGTAATGAGAAGCCGAATAAATTTAAAAAATTCGATTTGGGATTACCAGAAATGTATCTTTTATTCAGTAGTTAGTTACCAGACTTATATTTTTTGTTCGGCAATGTGATGCCGAACTATACCAATCCAGAAAAACGAAACAAAAACCTACCAAATAAATTAAAAAAAACTCACAATTTCACTTTTTTTATGGTTCTTCACTACCGTTTCTTCATCCATTGCTTTCTTTAATGATCAAAATACTATGATTCTCACTTTTTGAAAAGAGATGTGTAAGAGAAAAGAAAAATTAAGAAAGGAAAAGAGGAGTATGGATTGAAGACTAAGGGGGGGTGTAAGGAGATAATAAATATATTTAATTTTAGATTGGACTTTGAAGAGAGGCTATATTGACTCCTTCGATCTCTCTTGGGATTTTACTTAGTTATTGACCAAAGGACTCATTAATGACGTTTCCTATACTTCATCCATAAAGTTAATCTTGGAGTGCCACACTTGTAATATTTTACTCAATACACAACCCAACATACCTAAAATACCCTCATATTCTTCTTCCTTAAAACCCTTATTCCTAACTCTAACAAACCACCAACCATAGTTGCCACCTCCTACTATCAGCACTTCCATCGCCAGTGTTGATGCCAGAATCACATACCCTCCTAACCACTACTTCCCTAGCCCCCTTCACTTTTACTTGCTTCTCCCAACTACCATTTGTGACTCGCTAACCCCTCTTTCCCCCCTACATCATTGCCACCCCTACTCCTCCCTCCACTCACCTGCGTGACAACCACAACCCCTACCCCTTCCCTTGAGATATCTCTCTCTCTTTTTCTCTCTCTTGGTCTCTCAGTTGCTATAGACTGTGTAATGTTATTGCGATGGTGTGGCCTACAGAGGGTAGGTATTATGACGATAAGTGGTAGAGGTGAGAAAGCTTCACTGGAGGTGTGGGGCATGGTTGAGGTGGTCGGGAATGAGGCTGACTGTGATGCTCCAAAAATCAGGAACATCAAGGAAGACATTAACAAATAAATAAATGGTTTTTCTAATATTACAAGTGTGGCACTCCAAGATTAACTTTATGGATGAAGTATAGAAAACGTCATTAATGAGTCCTTTGGTCAATAACTAAGTAAGATCCCAAGAGAGATCGAAGGAGTCAATATAGCCTCTCTTCAAAGTCCAATCTTCTTAAATAGCAAAGCTACCTTTTTGACAAATCTTAATAAGGTATAACATAAGGTTTACATAAGCTGATGGAAAATAAAGATAGGTTACAAAAGATATGTATAGATATATAAGTCAGATAATAATTACAAGAAATAAATTTTAATTATATCAATAATTTAAACGTTACAATTCCAAACAGGATTACAAAACTGGATTCAACAAAACTAATTCTTAATTCTTCTAAGATAATCATACGTCTTCAAATGCTCCAACTTCATCTTCGACTGGGTAATAGTCTTCAATACTTGGTATGAAACGCCATGAGTTTGGAATGCCAAGTAAACACACATACCCCGTCTCTTTTTCCCAACCCAATACACAATCACAATAATAACAAACAAGTAATGAAGCATGACATTCAAGTAAATAAGCAAAGGGTTACAAAGTTGGATGTTAATAATCTAGAAATAGGGATTTCATCCTCCTAACCTAACCGCAAGAATTAGATTCGGATTATTCAGTATACCCCATCTTTTGTTGCTTTGTAGACCTTATCCCGGATGCCTACAACAATTACATACGACATAGCACCAACCGAGGACCTCAAAAGATACGGTAAAAATAAGGGCCAAGCCCATAACCTTCTCCAACCTTATCCATCATAAATACCTAGGGTCCGAATACAACGGTCCATTCAAGGGTTCCGAAAAAATCACTTGTGCAAGACTTAACCTTCAATTAGGGAACATGTCCCATCAATCCATACTTGAAGTTAACATATTATCATATCATCATTATTCAAGTGATCGAAAACCCAATACTACCCCATTTAGTTTCCCATTGAGTTAGATGTTTTAAGTGAAGGTTAGAATAAGCTACTGAGATAATAATTTCCATACACGTTTGAGCATCATCGAAGCACCATGACAAAGAAATATAGACATAAAAATGTAAAAATCATACTAAGGCCCAAACAAGTGATAAGAAGCATATTCATGAAATTTTAAAGTATGAAATCATTAGCAAACATAAACTTCCAAATTAGATACACTTTAAAGATTACAATCTAAGAGACATTTCTTGACTTTTTCCGAACTCAGCTTTCCTATGGTTTGTAGAGAATTTTATCTAGTTTCTATGTCATTTTTCAGAAATGGGATACCTTTCCTAAATTTTTCGATGGTGCTACAAGAATCAATTAATGTACATACTAGTGTACCAACTAGTGTTATGTCAGTATTATTGACCTCACCTATTATACAAATTACAAATATCTAAAACCTCTAAAAGTATGCCTCATCATCTGTTAGTATACTATTTAGTACATCAATTGGTATATATAACTATGTGAGTGATTTTCTGATCACTCTGCCAACTCAGTATTCAGCTGGAGAGCACTGGCAGAATAGATGGCTTCAGCTAACCTGTAACAGAAAGAGAAGGCTCCGACAGTGGTTCTTCCACCCGAGGGCACTCCGACGATCAAGTCAGTATATCTCTCCAAGATAATCAATAGTGCAAAACTCACTATTCAGAATATAAATTGCGTCCCTTAGACCCACGGGGGTGCCTCTCTTTTTATAGTTAACTTAATCCTAGTCCCACTAGAAGCCTGACTTCTAGGGACTCCAATTCTGGACTTACCTTGGACTCTTTAAGAGATAAAGATAAACTCCCTAAGAGCTTTATCCTCATCTTGACTAAGTCTCCTCTTCATTCTAGGACTCTTGTCCCCTATCCGCTTATCTCGGATTCCGATATCTTCGGAGGAAACCTCGGCCTAACCGAGATTACCTCGGCACAACGACCAGGACACGTGGCACCTCGGCTGACACGTCGGCGTCACCTTGCCACATGTTGGTACTCAGAAAATATATCCCCACAACTGCTCTCTAGGTTCTATTACCTCGGTATCCTGAGGTGATGGAACCTATATCGGTACTTCTTCCTGTACATTGGCTCAAGAACTCCTCAGCCGAGATCATTCATTTCAGGCCGACATGTTTTTTTTTAGAGAACAAGAATTCCAATGAACTCTTTCACGTGTGTGAGCTGTCATGCATCATTTGCTCAACCGTTTCATTTACGCGTCTCCACCTCATTGGACCGTGCCCATGACGCGCTTGTAAGCCGTCTTGCGTCTGTGTGCGCCGTCTGACGTATGCGTTGTTCCAGGCGCATTCAATGCCCCGTTTTGCCGCCGTTTCAAATTTTTGACAAAACCTTTCCCCCTTTCTTCAGTTTTTCACTTTTGCATTCGATTTCTCTTCGCTTTTTCTCTCTCTAGCTCTTGAATACGCCATTGTTCCAGTCCCCAAGCTCTGCAACTGCCTTCCTTTCTCCCTTCCTGTGAAGCTTTCGTCGTTTTTGTTACATCTGTAACTGTCGTCTGACTTCGGCAATCTTCATACCGGCTTCACTTCTTCTGGTAAGCTACTGTTCCTTTCATTTTCAATTCTGTTGATATTCTTCATTACTTGTTGCCATTATTGTTTCAAATCTTGCGAATCACATATCTGAACATATTTATTCCAATGGTTTTGATCTTGCCCATATCTTGAATACATTCTGTTCACCACTTTCTTGCACTCTTGTTACTGTTCTTGACCCTTTATTTCTTGTATTCTTTATGCTCTTGATAGCCCATCCCTGTTCTTGATTCTAAAGCACGTCTTTACCTTTCTGTCTTCCAGATCCGTGCCTTGAACCCTTGCTTTCATAGATCTAGGTTTGGGATTTGTTGTGCAGAACCCATAATTTAGGAAAAAACTGAAACTAGTACTTTACCTAGGTTTTTGCCGAGGTCTTATTAACCCTCTCAAAACACTTTCTCTCTGAAATCCAACCACTCTAATTCAGGTCGATATCATGGGTATGTGGAGACATAGGGTTGATACCCCAACCAAACTTGAGTACTTTAGGCAAGAGTTCTCCATCCCTGCCGATGTCCATCTGAGGCTGGTTGGAGATAACGACTCCATCATGCCCATAGATGATTCGATGCCCTTTCCCATTGTAGCTTTCACTGAGTGCGAACTCCAGCTCCCACTCAACATCCTTTTTTCGCGAGATTCTTCACTATTATAAGTTGAACCCCATGCAACTGGCAATCAATTCCTACCGAGTGGTCAATGGCATCATAGCTTTAGCCAAACAGGAAAACGCTAGGATCACCCTAGCCGATATCCAGTACTGCTATACTATGTGTGCCCTTAATTTGAAAGAAAAAGGCTACATTTATTACTTTCAGCCGAGGTCTACAGAATTCAAAATCATAGCTGACCTCCTAGACTCCAACAAGGGGGCTCGAGATAACTATTTCATTACCTCGGGAAATTGGGAGTTTGCTCTAGACGAGGACATCCATCTCTACCCTATTCCTCGATCAGTTTTAGAGGGCAAGGGTAAGAGCCCAGCATTCAGCTTTGCCTGTTTTCTTTCAAAGTCTTAAATACTTTGTCTGTTTCTGACGTCTGTTCTTTTTGCAGCTGTTCGTAAGCCACCGAAAAATTTTCGCCAATCCTTTGTTCCCAGCAAGGATTTGAAGAAACTTCTGGACTTGCCAGTCCATAAAAGGAAAGCGCCTGTGCTTCTCAATTTTATTCCAACATATAAGTCAACTTTGCCTGACATTCCTAAAAGGAAGAAAAAAAGTCTTTCGCCACCCTCTGCCACAACTCCAAAAACTGCATCCTCATCTCGGATAGATCAATGATCAATATCCGATCTAGCTGATCAGCCATCAACTTCAGCTCCATACCTGGTCCCAATATCAGAACGAAAACGTCGGCGACGTCTTGTCCTTACTGCCGAGATGGGCCGCCCAAAACTAGTTGCAAAAGACCTCTTAGCCAGCCTCCCTTCTGATGTTGAAACTCAGCCAACACAAACCATGCCCCTACCGAAGCCAAAAAGAGTTAAAAAGGCTCAGCCAAAGGCTAAAGTAACTCAGGTTGAATCTGAGGATACTTTACCTATTTCCAAGCTGGCTAAGAGTGACAAATCTCAACCCTCTACTGGGAAGAGGCGCTTTAAAACCCAGCCATCAGAATCTCAAAAATAAAAGAAGCCGAGGTCATCCTCTGCAACGACCTCGGGGTCCAAAATACCAGACGTCCCCTGGGCGCCTGAAATTACTCTAGAAGATAAGCCTGTTATGGCTAGTGATAGCGCCGATGACATCAATGTCGGCATCACCCTCAGTACTGCTCTACTTCTTCCAGGCGATTTTGACAGGAATGCCAAGATGAGCGAGTATGAGAACTATGCTTTCATGCTTCAACGTTCTGTTCAAGTAAGTGTCTTCACTTGGTAACTTGTCTTTATTTCTCCTTTTCATACTTGTAAAATTTTTCAAATAACTTTTGCCTTGTGTTTTTTCAGGCCATTCAGCATGCCCATTCTCTCTCTATGCAAGCCTTTGAAAATCGGGAGAAATTGGTCGACATGAAAAGGGAGTTTTCTGCCCTTCAAAAGGCCAATAAAAACCTTCAATCAAAAATGAAGAAGTTGGAGGATCAGGCTGAGGCCGAAGAGAAGGCCGATTCTGCCGAGGCCATCAGGAAGGTTGCTGAGTCCCAGAGAAAAGAGGCCGAGGAGAAAATGGCCTAGGCCGAAAAGGAGCTTCAGGAGGCCCTGGCCACCAAAGACGCCGAAATCAAAGAAGCTGATGAGAAGGCGTACACTCAAGGCATGGCCGACGTTATTGAGGCTTATGAACTACAAGTGAAGCAGGCATGCAACAAGGGTTTCACCCTTGGTTGGATGTCTCTTCTGAAAAAACTCAATGTCCCCGAGGACTCACCTCTGAGGAATGCCGACGAAATTCCTCTGCCATTCCCTCCACCTCCTCCACCAGCTCAATCTGATGTCGAATCTGAATCTGAGGATGGGAATGAGGATGAGGCCTTGGTGAGGAAATCAAAAGATGTTGCTGGGGCCAAGTCCCCTCCTCAAAATGAGCAAGTCCTAGACTTAACTCAAGACGAGGAGGTTAAGGAGGTTCCCAAGGATGTGATTCCTCCAAAGGTATCATCGGATTCACTTCTTGTTGATAAGAGTATTGATGAGACCCTTGCCCAAATTGATGCCGAGATCGCGGCGGAGAAGGCGGCCGAGGTATCTTCCCAGCAGTCCTCCGACGTCCAAACCCAGCTTGCTGCCGATGTTGGGGAATCTTAGTTTTGATGTCATGTTTTTTCTTTTCTTGTCTTTTGTACTCTTGTACTTCTTTGTTTCTTTAGACGATGTAAGTTTTGCATATGGCCGATGTGCCTCCTTGTTTTGTGAATGCTAACTCAACTTTCTTTTGCTGAATGCTGGTATCTTTGTCTTCTTCTAACTGCTCTTGCATGATTCTATACTTAGAATATTTTGCATGTCTTATGTACTCTTCCTTTTTTTGTGCAACCTTCTCAGGGTGACACACCTTGGTTATACCAACTGATGATTTACCTCGGCAAGTTCTTGTCCTGCAAGTTGCTTATAAATTTCAACAAGGATAAACATATACTGGTTTAATCTCAACTTTGTAAACTTTTCTTAAGTTATAACAAGTGCTAAACAATGATCTACTTGTAAATTGCTACAAATTTCCACAAGTGTTTAAACAATATATATTGGCTTAACTTCAACTTGTAAATTGCGACAAATTTCAACAAGTGTTAAGCATTACTCCAGTTTAACTTCAACTTGTAAATTGCTACAAATTTCAACAAGTGAAGATAAACAATTATCTCGGCTTAACTTCAACTTGTAAATTGCTACAAATTTCAACAAGTGAAGGTAAACAATTATCTCGGCTTAACTTCAACTTGTAAATTGCTACAAATTTCAACAAGTGAAGGTAAACAATTATCTTGGCTTAACTTCAACTTGTAAATTGCTACAAATTTCAACAAGTGAAGATAAACAATTATCTCGACTTAATCTCAACTTGTAAATTGCTACAAATTTCAACATGTGTTAAGCATCACTTCGGTTTAACTTCAACTTGTAAATTGCTACAAATTTCAACAAGTGAAGATAAACAATTATCTCGGCTTAACTTCAACTTGTAAATTGCTACAAATTTCAACAAGTGAAGGTAAACAATTATCTCGGCTTAACTTCAACTTGTAAATTGCTACAAATTTCAACAAGTGAAGGTAAACAATAATCTCGGCTTAACTTCAACTTGTAAATTGCTACAAATTTCAACAAGCGTTAAGCATTACTTCAGTTGAACTTCAACTTGTAAATTGCTACAAATTTCAACAAGTGAAGATAAACAATAGTCTTGGCTTAACTTTAACTTGTAAATTGCTACAAATTTCAACAAGTGTTAAACGTTTTTGTCTTCTTTCTGCCCCCTAATGTGAACCTAAGTTCCACTTGGGTTCTTATTATTCATGTCTTGCAGAAACAATATTATGCATCTTTATCAATCACAAGTGTTGAAGAATTCCGACAAGATTTTATTGATGATATCGGCCAAAAAACAGGCAACATCTAATGATAGAAAAATTTCAAATTACAGGTGTTCCAGGGTCTAGGCAATGCTTTGCCCTCATTATCTTCAAGCCGATATGCTCCGTTTCCTAATACCGAAGTAATTCTGTAGGGTCCTTCCTAGTTTGGGCCAAGCTTGCCCTCTCTGGGATCCTTCTTGTTGCCAACAACTTTTCTTAGGACTAGGTCACCGACTTCGAAATCCCTTGGATTGAGCTTCTTATTGTAAGCTCTAGCAAGCTGCTGCTGGTATGCTGTGAGCTGAATTGCAGCTTTCTCCCTTCTTTCTTCTAAGAGATCCAGATCTCGGGCTAGAAGTATATCATTAGTCCCATTCTCCACTCCCTGGGTTCTGATCCCTGGGATGCCGATCTCCAGTGGGATGACTGCTTCTGTGCCGTAAGCCATGGCAAAGGGGGTTTCCCCTGTTGATCTTCTCGACGTAGTCCGATATGCCCAGAGTACATTAGGCAACTCGTCTACCCACTTTCCTTTTGCTGCCTGCAGCCTCTTCTTTATCCCATCCAAAATTACTTTGTTGGATGCTTCTGCTTGCCCATTGCTTTGGGGAAAACTTGGTGTTGAAAAGTAATTCTTTATCTTGAATTTCGCACAGAAGTTCTTAATGAGTTTGCTGTCAAACTGCGTTCTGTTGTCGGCAACTATTGCTCTTGGAATGCCAAATCTGGTGATGATATTTCTCCATATGAAGTTCTTGACATCCACATCTCAGATTTTGGCAAGAGGTTCTGCTTCTATCCACTTCGTGAAGTAATCTGTTGCTACCAGCAAGTACTTCCTTTGCCCAGTTGCTTGGGGCAACTGCCCAACAAGATCCATGCCCCATTGGGCAAATGGCCATGGACTGGATACAGGGTTCAGGTCAGCAGCTGGCTGGTGTGTCAAAGGTGCGAACCTTTGGCATTGTTCACACTTCTTCACGTAGGCTTCTGCATCTTTTTGCATGTAGGGCCACCAATACCCCTGGGTAATGGCCCTGTGAGCTAGTGATCTGCCCCCAGCGTGGCTTCCACAAATCCCTTCATGAATTTCATATAGAAAATCTTCAACCTGCAAAGGGTGTACGCACCTTAAAAGGGGTCCAGTGAAGGACCTTCTGTAGAGATGTCCGTCCGCTGTCAGATTGAATCTTGCCGACTTCAATCTGACCTTGTGTGCTTCCTTATGGTCTTCTGGCAGCTTTCCCTCTTTTAGGAATGCAACAATTGCATCCATCCAGCTTGGTCCCAAGTCCACACACATTGCTTCTTGCTCTGTGATCGCTGGTTCTATGCTCGGGCTCGACAAATAGTCAATCATTATTGTCCTTGTTTTTCCAGTTTGTATTGAACTTGCCAAGTTGGCCAATGCGTCGGCGTGGCTGTTATCATCTCGGCTAACTTGAAGAAGTCGGCAGCTGCGAAACAAGGCTGCCAGCCTGATGACTTCCTTTGCGTATACCGACATTCTCTCATCTCGGGTTGCAAACTCTCCTGTTGTCTGATTCACTATAAGTTGTGAATCACAAAAAATTATTACCTCATCTGCTTCTGCTGCCACTGCCAGCTTTAGTCATGCAATCAATGCTTCATATGCTGCCTCATTATTCGAGGCCTTGAACCCTAATCGAATGGACTGTTCCAATATCTCCCCATCTGGAGATATTAACACTACTCCTGCCCCCGCTCCTTGCCGGTTTGAGCTTCCATCGACAAACAGGCGAAAGGAGTCGCCGATGTAAATGCTGTAGGGTCTGAGTTTTCCCTATCTTTGTTCTTTTGCCTTTGGCTGGGCTTCTCCTTATTTGTTTGGACATCGTTCATCTTGGCTCAACGGAGCCCGATGTTCGATGGAGTCTGGTGTGAATTCGGCCACGAAGTCGGCCAAAACTTGGCCCTTAATTGCTGTTCTCGGCCTGAACTCCAGGTCATACTGGCCCAAGGCCACTGCCCATCTTACTATTCTTTCAGTTAAGTCTCCTTGTTGTAACAAGGACTTCAGTGGGTGCTCTGTTAGCACTATAATCTTGTGCGCTTGAAAATAATGGTTCAGCTTCTTTGAAGCCATTACTAAGGCCAGCATTAATTTCTCTAGTGGTAGGTACCTCGTTTCTGCATCGGCCAAGGTTTTGCTTACATAATAAACAGCCTTTTGCTCCCTTTTTTCCTCTCGGATTAGCACTGCACTCACTGCGTGTTCTGAAACTTCTAAATACAAAAATAGTTCTTCCCCAGGTTTAGGTGTTGGGAGGACTGGAGTCGTGGTCAGATATTTCTTTAGGTCGGCCAAAGCGGCCTCACATTTCTCAGTCCATAGGAAGTCCGTGGCCTTCTTCACCAGGTTGAAGAAAGGTTTACATTTGTCTGAGCTTCGGCTTATGAACCTGTTTAGGGCTGTGGCCCTTCCAGTAAGCATCTGAACCTGTTTTGCCGACGTTGGGCTTTTCAGCTCTAGGATGGCGTTGATTTGATCTGGGCTGGCCTCAATGCCCCTTCTGGTTACCAGGTACCCCAAAAACTTACCTGATCCAACTCCAAACACGCACTTCGATGCGTTGAGCCGGAGCCGGTATGTTTTGAGTATATCAAAGACCTCTTTTAGGTCGACAAGATGACCCTTAGGTTCCTTGGTCTTCACGACCATGTCATCGATGTAGACCTCTACTGTTTGGCCAATCAGGTGTTTGAACATCTTGGTTACCAACCTTTGGTAAGTTGCTCCTGCGTTTTTCAACCCAAAAGGCATTACCTTGTAACAGTACAACCTTTTCGGGGTGATAAACGCTGTCTTCTCCTCATCTGGGGGTTACATGGCTATCTGGTGGTATCCCCTGTAAGCATCCAGGAAACTCATCCTTCCATGTCCAGATGTGGCGTCTACTAACTGGTCAATCTTGGGTAGAGGAAAGCTGTCTTTGGGACAAGCTTTGTTCAGGCTTGTAAAATCTACGCAGACCCTCCATTTACCATTCTTTTTCTTTACTACCACAGTGTTTGATAGCCATGTCGGATAATTGACTTCTCTGATGGCCCTGGCCTCCAGAAGTCTGTCTACTTCTTCCTCCACTGCTTCGACGTGCATCAACGTCGATCTTCTGGCTCGTTGTATTACGGGTTTGGCTGACCTGTCAACGTTCAATTTGTGGCATGTGACCTCGGGGTTAATGCCAGACATTTCATAGGGCGTCCAAGCAAACACCTCTATGTTTGCTCTCAGAAAAGTTTCCAGTTCTCTTTCTTCTTCTTTGGCTAAGCCCGAGCCGACAAGAAAGAAGCGTTCTTCATCATCCTCCTGGACGAGGACTTTCTTCAGTGCTTCTTCACTCTTCTTGGCTGGCTGCTTGCCGACATCATCTAGGACCTTCATGTCCTCGTCTTCAATCTCTGCCTTCTCCGGTTCTCAAATGTTGCAGGTGGATTTCATTGCTGCCATGGAGCAATTCTTTGCCTGCAGTTGATCTCCTCTGACTTCTTCAATCCCATGCTCTGTTGGGAACCGTAGTAGTTGATGCAACGTTGAGGGAACTACCCCCATTGCATGCAGCCATGGCTTTCCCAAGATGATGTTGTATGGCGAGGGCGTGTCAATCACCATGAACTGTCTTGATCTTCTTAGTGCCGGCTTGTACTTCCAAGCTTGTTGCGCCCAGTGGCCACGTCGGCGTTCCACTGAAGCTGACCATCGGGCCATTGGATTGCTCCAAGTCATCAGGATGAAGGCCCAGCTCCTTGTAACATCTAACATACATGATGTCGCAAGAGCTGCCTTGATCAATCAAGATGCGTTTCACTTGGCACTCCCCAACCTGGAGGGATACTACCAAGGCATGATTATGTGGATGCTGGACCATCTCTAGGTCGGCTTCAGTAAAGGCTATCGTTGGTCCCTGGCATTCTTCAGGCCGAGGTCTTTTATGTCCGACCTGGTTCACGTGCTGCAGGTGTTTTACCTTCTGGGTCTCCCCTCGTATGTCATTTTTGTTCACCTTTGAGTGAATTACATTAACCACCCGTGGTCCTCCTGCCTGTGGTTGCTGTGCTGGGGGAGGCGGAGCTGCTGGTGCTTGAGGCAATCTTGCCTGTTCTTCCCTTGTCCTGGCCTCATCAACAAGGTCCCTCAGATGGCCTTGCCTTACCAAGTCTTCTAAGTGTGTTTTTAGGGCTCTGCAACCCTGAGTTGGGTGCCTTTCTTCATTGTGGTAAGTACAACGCCTACCGACGTTTCTTTCCATAAATTCCCTTGGTGCTCTGAAATAGGGCTGGTTTTGTATTTGATCCAGGACTTTGTGGACTGGGATTCGGAACACAGTTGTCACTGCCTATTTAGCCCTCAATTCCGTTTCTTGTTTGATCGATCCATTGTTACCTCGGCCTCGCTTCGGCGAGCCGTTTCCTTTCTCCTGCTTTGTCTCTTTGTTTCCCAACGTATCCTCCTCGGTTCTGGCGTACTTCTTGATTCTCGCTATGAGTTCTTCCATGCTTTTTGGCAATGTCTTTGCCAAAGACTTCCGTAGTGGGCAGTCATCTTTCAGGCCGTTCTTGAAAGACACGACCGCCACCTCTTGGTTGCATTCGGGTATTCGATTGAACACCTCGTAGTACCTTTTTGCGTAGGCCCTAAGGCCTTCATCCTTGGTGATTTTTAAAGCCATCAGTGTGTCGATCCTCAAAGGCTGTAGTTTGTTCGTCACAAACCTAGCCACAAACATCTCGGCCAGGCCTTCCCAAGTCTTTACGCTTCCCTTCGGTAGTTTATGGAACCAATCTGATGCAATCTCCCCAAAGGATGAGAGGAATACTTTGCAGAGCAACGGCTTGTTCCCACTATATAATGCCATTGAATTCAGGTATCCCCAAAGGATGAGGGGAATACTTTGCAGAGCAACGGCTCGTTCCCACTATATGATGCCATTGAATTCAGGTATAGTCCAACGTGGAAGTTAGGATCTGACTTACCATCATATATTTGGAACCTCAGCATACTGAATCTCTTTGGTGCTTCAAATTTGTCCAATTCCACCGAGAATGGTGTCCTTGGCTTAACCGGGGAAGTTACCTCGGCTTCAGCATTCTGTTGCTTCCTCTTGAGGTAATCTCTCAAGTCTTCTTTACTCCTCCCTGGAGCTCGGCTATCTTTGGACTTTAATCTTTTTGGCACACTACTTTTGGTCTCGTGGTGGGCCCGTTTTGATTTTTCTCCATGGGTGATGTCAAAGCAGGGCGCCTGCCTTTGAACATGCCGATGTTCTTTGGGCTCTGGGTCCGTGTGATACGTCCTTCGGGACTCCTCTCGTCTCGGCTCCTCTCGTCCGACTTCCCTGGAAGGCGGGTGAGAGTGCCTTCCACTCCTGGTGTGCTGAGGGGCTTCGGGGATTGTTTTCCCTCCTTCCTTCTGGGTATTAGTTGCTAGAATCGGCGTGTCCTGCAGCGGGTACGGTGGCTGCATGACATTGTTTTGCATCATGAAGTTGACGACCGACTGCAGGTCTGCCAACTTGTTTGCCAATCCTTTTACTTCTTCATCCCTCCGTAGGCACCTATCCCTCCATACCTGGAGGTTATCTTCGTTATAGTACTTGCTTTGCTGTCTTCTTCGAAGTGTCGCGCTCCTGGCCGACGTCTTTCTCTCTGTGGCCCTGGTCACGAGTTTCTGCATTGTGGTTGTCTCCTTCGATATCAAGGTCAATAAGTCTGCCACTCCCAGCAGGAGTGTCGTCCCCAATCTTTTTCTTCTGTCCGTTACTGGCCATCTATTCTTCTTTCTTCCCACAGACGGTGCCAAATTGTGTGAGTGATTTTGTGATCACACTGCCAACTCAGTATTCAGCTGGAGAGCACTGGTAGAATAGATGGCTTCAGCTAACCTGTAACAGAAAGAGAAGGCTCCGGCAGTTGTTCTTCCACCTGGGGGCACTCCGACGATCAAGTCAGTATATCTCTCCAAGATAATCAATAGTGCAAAACTCACTATTTAGAATATAAATTGCATCCCTTAGACCCACGGGGGTGCCTCTCTTTTTATAGTTAACTCAATCATAGTCCCACTAGAAGCCTGACTTCTAGGGACTCCAATTCTGGACTTACCTTGGACTCTTTAAGAGATAAAGATAAACTCCCTAAGAGCTTTATCCTCATCTTGACTAAGTCTCCTCTTCATTCTAGGACTCTTGTCCCCTATCCGCTTATCTCGGATTCCGATATCTTCGGAGGAAACCTCGGCCTAACCGAGATTACCTCGGCACAACGACCAGGACACGTGGCACCTCGGCTGACACATCGGCGTCACCTTGCCACGTGTTGGTACTCAGAAAATATATCCCCACAATAACATTATTCTAATTTTTTAGTTATTAAAGAAATACTCCAGAACTGTTCAGATTCGTCGATTGTTACGAAAATCAGATTTTTTCTTAAACCACTCATTCTTTTTCAATAAAACCATTTTTAATTAAAGGATAACACTTTAAGGATAACATTTTTTTAGAATTTTTGAAAGTGGGCGGTCTTTTTTGCACAAAACTTAAAGTAAGAAGAGTAATAGAAAAAGAGGGCAACTATGAGTAATTTTCCATTTCTCTTATGACAAAAACATGCTAAATAGTATATAAATAATTCAGATTTTTAGAATGAAGCTATGCTTTCGGAAATAATGTGAGAAATGAGTAGAAAAAGATAGTTTTGCTTCCATTAAGTGAAAATACAAGGAAAGAAACAAGGCTATAATTGCTTTATTCAAACACATGAACATTATGAATACATATTTGAAAATGATACATTAAACCTCTAAGATCATGTATTTGAATGAGAAAATGAAAGAGAGGGTTGTGTTGTGACTTGCTTGTTTGCCTAGTAAAGGTGTTATGCAAGAATTGCTCACTTTTCTTCCTCCTCCTCCTCCAAAGTTCTCACTCTCTCCTCTTTTTGTCTGCTCAACCGAAATATAGAGTGTGTGTATGTGTTTGTTGTGCCAAAAGTGTTGAGGGAGGTGGTGTATTTATAGGAAAATTGTGGTGAAAGGTCCAAAATACCCATTGATTTCAAATGAATTGAATAGTCTTGGATTTATTTAGGATAAAATAGAATGAGGGGTGATTTAGATGGTTAATCATGGTTTAATTATGGCTTAAATCTCATTTGGTTGGAATGGAACTAGATGGCTAGGTTGGTGCAAAACAAGTTTCCAAGTTTTGGGTTACTAGCTCACTTTTTTCCTTAATTTTATAGATTTTGCTTCGAAAAGTACATCACAAACTTTCTTCAAGAGGGTGGCCGGCCATGTGCATTTGATCAAGGGATTTGTATCATCTTTTTGGTACAAATATGTGTGTATATATATATATGTAGATATTTTGGTAGAAAAAGATTAAAATAATAATTTGTACTTTTGTCTGTATAAAGAATGATTTGAGGTCAAAATAAAATAAAAATAAAATGTAAGGGCTTGGGTTTAATTAGAATATCTATTTCAAGTTTAGTATTAATTAAAATAGTGTTATGAAAAATAAGTTAGTTTGAATTATCTTACTTTGAATTAAAAGATGCATAACCGAATGAAAACGATAGAAATCGGAAACTAAGGTTTTGAGTGATCAATCTATAATTAGAGAGTTAAGTAATTAATAATAGAGTGTTAGAAATGATTACTAAGTTACGGGAGTCGATTAGGATTTGCACAGTTTCATCCGGGATTTGTTTTCAATTCTAGGGTTAAAATTATAAATGTGGAGTTGAGGACTTTTATTATAATAATTCAAAAGTGAGGGCCTTACTAGGATTTATAAAGTTTAGGGGTCTTACACCGGCGATGAAGTGGTGGCTGGGTTTTGGATGGAGAATTAGGATTTAGGGTAATTTGTTACTTTGCGGATTGAGAGATTTGGGGTGCGAAAATATAAGCTCCCTACAAATTGAAGAAAATAAGACAACCTATTCACATCTTCACTGCACAAGCTAATTTATTTAATTCCCGTTGGATACCACCACCTGCATATGCATGTATTACCTGCGATTCCATGTTAATTAGTCTAAAAATGATTTGCCAATAAATTAAGACAAAGTGGTTAATCCACACAACACATGTAATGTAACAAAGGCAATAATTTAAACTTGGTTTTGGAGTTTGTAGAAAAAGATATAGATAGATTCACAACTGCGAATCTTTGGCAATAATAGAATACATTAGAGAGTGATTGCTGTGACATATGTTAGAAGCTCTCGATCACAAGGTGTGTTTGACACTCCCAACATAAAATTAAGGGATACAATCTGTTACATAACCATGTATGTATACACTTGCTTAATTCCTGATAAGAAAAATAAAATGGAGAATCAACTTCTCTTCCTTGATATTTACATGCAATTTCTATGTAGTCCGCTACCAAAATCAATGATTCATCAGCATGGCCTCCAGTCTCCTCTTCCTTGCAGCATGTTTTAGTTTCCCTAGTGCAACAAGTCTGATTTGCCTAACTCTTTCCCCGGACAATCCTATCCTGGAGGGTTGGACAAAATGGCATTCAAAACTACTAAGTTAATTTGGACCCCAAAAAAAAAATATATATATATGAAAGCAAAAGAAAAGAAAAGAAGGATTTCAATAAACAGGCAGGGAAAAGGACCTAGAAATCACAATGTCACCAATGCAAAGGTTCAAAAGAGTACATGATCGAGTTCATATATGCATTGCACCATGTTAATATTATTGATCGTTTCCTTTGGTTGCCTAGTTAGTTGTATCTATAAATGGAAATTTGAATCATGTCAATATCACCACACAAATGTTTGCATCAATCAGAGGGCTAAAGTTCATCTGAATGATTTGATTCTAGACCACATGCAAAGATTTAAAAGAAAAAAGGTGCTCCCCTATAATATAGCTTTAGCATCAGCATTCTTTCTTTAATTTCAAAAGCATGCATGACAGAATCAACTCTAGAGCATTTTTAAAAGTAGGTCTATATATTAGCATATTTGGCCACCTGAGAGATGTCATGAATAGTGTTTAGCAGTACCCACCATCTACTAATATCCTCCCAAGTAAGGCATTCACTATCCAGGCCATAGTAAAGACGTATAATATCTCTCTCCCGTTCTCTTAGTGTTGTACTAATAAGCTTATTTACCTCATCTTGCAAGATAAATTGTTCGTGTTAGTTTGGAAAACAACATTATAAGATGTGTTGTATTTACAAAAACTAGCTACAAAGAAAAGCTAAAAAAAGCCATTTGGCATATTTTAGAATCTCAATACATGTAGAAAATAATTTTCTATGTTTTAAAAGAAATAAGCATATATGCATGCATTTGCATGTACATCACTTAGATTCCCCTTCTTCTCACTCTCTGTGAATTTTGATCATATCAATGTGTTGATTTTGAGCAGGATAATACGGAGATATTCATGGATGGATGCCTTTTATCAGTCATTTGTTCATTGATGATAGGCAGACAACCTACTTTTCTGCTCAGCACGGAATAATATTTCCATTGAACATTTCGCATTTAAAGTTTTAAAAATTCTTTTTGTTGCCTTACTACCTTGAGTGCCCACTCATCTACTCCATGCCATGGATTGTTCTCGAGGTGATTATCTGCAATGTACTGGAAAGATAGAAAGAGAAGTCAAACTTTTATCTCTTAGGTGGTACGTAGTGTCAATAAAAAGTTAGTATTCAAAAATTGAGTTGCTACATAGTACAAATGCACTTACACTATGAAGTGTTTCTCCTGGAAGGCCATTTAAAGAGGGGAATGCTTCCCTATCAAGATTGAAGACCTTACTAATTGCCTACAAAAAGAGAGATATTTTACATTAAGCAAGAAGAAATCAGACAAGGGATGAAGCCTGGTATAACTGCAAAAACTACAAGATATTGAGACAGTATAAAGCTCAAAGTACTTGGCACCTCTGTTGCATTCCTGACTTTTGTTTGGGACATGTTCAGGCATGTCGCAATTCTCTGAAATGGAAGTGTGGAAAACAAGTGAATTAAACGAGACGAGTTCACAAAATTAAAGCATGACATAGCTAAATCAGGATTTTTGATTAGCATGTTTTCATATATTTATGTAGGTATGATGATGTGACGCGCAAGAGTCAAGTAACAATCAATTAGGTTTACATCAATCGATGGAGCAATTCCTTCCTCTTCATGTTTCATCTTTGCATTACGGATTAAACTTATCTTTCATGCAAGTAAGTAGGCAATCTTAAGGTTCTTGCATTTTCAACTAATGCCCTCGAAACACCCTGCATGAAAGAGAAGTAGCAAATCCTTCTAAGTTTACACACTGACAGAAGATCTATTAATGTGACTACAGGAATGTACTGTATACCCAATAAAAGAACAAAATTGACAAGATTCTGGGTTAAAAACACCCAATAAACCTTTTCTTTTATTGAAAACTAGGGGGCTTAAAAGTAAAATCATAGGAAGAGATTCATTAAGTAGAAGTTTTTTGAAAGCTTGAAGTTTTGTGCATGATGTCAGCATATATACGATATCAAAAGAGCTACTTGATCGCTGTTACGTTAAACATATTCCAGATATTCTGTTTTAGAATGGCAAAAGAAATGGTTTGGTAAATCAAGACACATACAGATTGTATACATGTGTTTTCAGAAATTTGCAAGTGTTTCCAGCCTTTATACTCTTTATGACCCTGGGCTTTCTTAATTTAACCCTTAGAAATGGGGATCACGTCAGAGCTTCAAGGACTTGACGATATAATCTAGCATTTTTCCATTGATGAGCTAAAATTGAAGTAGAATGTTTTTGGTGAATGGAAAGAATAGGCAATCTGAACTCTTCATAATGATCACAAAATCTTTCCCTCTTGCAGCAAAACTTACTTTACAAACATGCATGACAGTGGTTCTTCAAAGTAACAAAAGAAAAAATATTGTGAGGAAATAAAGAAGAAAGTGGGGGAAAAAAAACTATAAAAAGCAAGAAAAGCAAAGAAATCCTTGAAACAATTTAGATTCAGAATTGTAAAGTTTCAAATCAGCTTAGTGGTGGTGAGAACAAGACAATGAGAGCAAGAGAGGGAAAGTTGAGTAAGAGAAGAAGGAAAAAAAGAGAGAATAAAGTGACAAGAAGAGAAAAGATATGAGAGTGGACTAGATAAGAGAGAAATGGTAAAGAGTAGTTTCCAAGTCTTCAATTAGAATTGAAGAGAATAAAGCACACATTTATTGTAGTTCTGTTTTTGATTCCAGGAACCCTTTATAAGTTTAAACATTTATTTTTATATTGATATTGTTTGTAAAAATGTTAATTATAGTAATATATGGAAGAAAATGAATGGAATACAATAAATAAAATATTTCAACTATTATTTAACAAGGTGATTGCTGGTTAAGCGGAAAGAAGCAACAACCTCATACTTGTGGTTTGGAGTTCAAACCTTGTAAGTTGTTTTTTTTTTCAGCGCCTGACCATGCTTGTAGAAGACATGTCAAGCTTGGCCAGTTCCCTTGAACTGGTGCCGGTTCTTCCAGTTGACCAATTCAACCGTGGGTTTTGCTGGTTTAATGGAAAAAGGCTGGTTTCGAACTGGAAAGGGTTTATGGGTGTATCCGGGCTGGAACCTAGACTAGTCAATCGGTTGAACCGCCGATCCGATTTTAAAAGCATTGGTTATTGGGTCTTTTATAAAGTCCTTATCAGGTCTAAAGTACTCCAACGTGGTAGTTTCCACCGCTTGTCCTTTTAGTTATGGAATCATAGTTATAGTCCTTGTAGGAATAAGAAAAGTCTAACAACTTATAAATATGCATGAAATTTTTATTTTCAATAGAGATTTGATTTATGAGAATTTGGGATTGAGTTTGCATGAATTTACCTAGCCCTTAAAAGGGTGAAGAACCTCTTTCTCTCTCTTCTTTTCCTTGTCTTTCTTCCTTTCTTTCTCTTTCTTTGCGCCAATAACCCAAGTACTGTTCTCGTATTACTATTCATAATCTTCAAAAAGTGCACTTTTTAGCCCCCAAACCCTATCCATCACACCCAAATCAACCCTAATCTCTCTCCTACCTATTGGCCTTCAATTTAGCTATTAAAACCATAAACTCACTGTTTAGGCCCTTAAATAACCTTTATTTTGAAAATCCAGCAAACCGTCATTTTTCAAAAATCAAACCAAATCTCACATCTTTTCATCTCTAAACCCTAGAAACTTTCTTCTCTTTTATAATCTGAGAGGGTGATTTGTGAACAAATTGGGCCAAGCTAGGACGGGTCTTCTTTGGGGGATGGGTTACGCTACGAGGCCAAGAAGACATTTCGTATTTCAGATTTGGGCCGAACTACGGGCCGAAGTAGTTACTTATGTAGCACGATCCTAGATCATCTGCATCAAGCCGGTCAGAGATGGGCTACCAACGGCATTACCTGGCTATCTTGGACCAAGGTATCAGTGGAAGGAGGGCCGAGCTAAAGGATAGCTATGCAGGGCGTCATCAAAGTCAAGACTGACAGTGTTGCCTAAAGTAGCACCGAGCTGTGTGAGCACAGTTAAGTCTTGTGCCAGCCGAGGTAATAGTTGCAACTATCTCACTTGGTTAGCAGTGAGTAAGGAGTTATAAGGATGGGCATTATCCTTGGGAGTGTGATTCCTAGGAGGACTCTTATAAGGAGAGTTGGAATCCTATCAGGATAGTGTCAGTCAGAATGTACAAAAACTCATGACAAGACCTATGTATAAGTATCACAATTCTCACTCTAGAATATACAGAGCTTTTGTGTCTATTGTTTATTTGCTGACTTAGGCATCGGAGAGGTTTTCGGTACACACCCGCCGGCTAGCTCACGTTTATGTTTTCAGGTGGCAAAGCGATGACGTTTGAAGGAGGGCAAACTTGATCAAAAAGATTATACGAGAAGATTATTTATGTGCTCGTACAATTGACGCCGTCTGTGGGAAATCACACAAAGAACAAACCTTTTGATTGAGTTTCCTCTTTAGTTGAAATCTATGGTGCACAATGAAGACTTACCACATTCTGCTATTGATGGGTAGACCTTGGAAGGAGGTCGGAGACGTGAAGGTTTACCTTTTATCCCACCTATGGCAGAATTAGATTCCCAGTGATGGAACCCACGGAGAGACACACGAGAAAAACAGGGCTCAAGCCCTCCTCGCTCTCAAAGCCCTGACAGGCAGAGGCGGAGGATGGATCCTCAGGTTCTGGAGGATCGCGTAAGGGAGCAAGACGAATTGATATAGAGAATGGCGGGCAGATATGGAGACGATGAAGTGCCAGATAAAAGGCAAATGGGTGGCAACAGAAGAAGGGCGCAAAGGCAACACGCACTCTGGCCACTCAGAAGAACGTGATAGGCAAGTCACACTGTCACAAACTGAAAGTAGAAGCCTCAGGACAGGCGACACATAGTCAAGGACTTCCAGGACTCGTTACTCTAGGTCTGAGAGAACGAGGACTGAAAGGTCTTATACGGAGGGAAACAGTTATCGTCCCTCGCATTCACACTAAACAACATCTAGGCACACGGAGTTGCCTAGGTCGGCAGACTTGCGTACAGTGTTACAGAAAAGGGCTCGAAGGAGAGAAGACACTCAGGCTCGCGACCTCCATAGAGTCTCAGCGCTGCAACGGTTGGTGCTTAGAACACATGGGAGTGTCGAGGTTGGGATGCCAGAACCAGACCTTGCCTACGAAGCAGCAGACAAAGCGTTAGCGAGGTTACAGAGCTCGCCATTCGTTCTGACGATAGAGAGCGTACCATTACCCTCAGGCTTCCACTAGCCCAAATTCACCACTTATGAGGGGAAGTCAGACCCCTACATGCACTCGAGCCACTTCCGCCAGGTTATGGCCGTGTATCAGCGAAACGAGGCTCTAATGTGTAGCCTGTTTCCTTCCAGCCTTGGCGACCTAAGTTTAACATGGTTTGAGAGGTTGCCAAAAGGTAGTATAGCTTCATGGCAACTAGCAGAGGCATTTGTGATCAGATTCAAAACGAACACTAAGATGCCAGTGGAGATTGACCAGCTTCTCTCCACAGACAATGGTGAGAAGGAACCATTGACGTTTTACAATAACCGGTATTGGGAGACTTTTAATCAGATTGGAGATTGTCCCACAAACCTAGCTATCGCATAGTACAAACAAGGTTTGCCGACTGGCAATAAATTGCAGGATTCAATGACGATGACACCACCCTTCACAATAGAGGCCCTGATGGGAAGAGTGCATTAGCATACCTGGGTAGAAGAAGATGTCCTGCGCACCAAAGCAAAAGCTGGCACAACAACGATGTCAGACAAAAAACTTGCGGCAAAAGTTAACATGGTTGGACAGGAAGAACAACCGAGCAAAAATGGGCGAGGTAGACGAGCCAACAGAGAGGACCCTCAAGCAAGGAAGTTAAGAGTCCACACTGCCATCACTATGGTATTCGATAAACCTATCTACCAGATTCTTAGCGAGATACGCGATGAACCCTTTGTTCGGCGGCCAGCCAAGTTGGGAGAAGCGCAAAGGGGCTTCGATGATAGGTACCGTTGCACCTTCCATAATGAAAAGGGGCACCGAACTGAAAATTGTACGCCATTAAGGCAACATTGGAAGAGTTAGTGGTCGTGGGCCACCTAGACCAATATATTGAGGGGCCAACGCAGCCAACCCCCAGGACCGCAACAGGCCGGATAGGATGCCGGTCGATGGTCCGCTCCAAGGCATAATCAATGTAATACATGGGATCATCGAACTTGAATGAGTATGTGAACTCAGTGGGATGATCAAAAGGCTGAGCACATGAGAGAGGTACTAAGTGCACAACTTACCATGAAAAAGGGAAAAACGAAGGCAATGAATGTCATCACCTTTTATGATAAAGACTTAGCCAGGTTACAAAGCCCTCACAATGACGCACTGGTGGTTACTCTGCGCGTCAAGAATTTTGACATCAAGCGGATCCTAATTGATCAAGGGAGCTCATGCGAGATAATGTACTACGAGACTTTCAAGTAACAAAAATTGGAGGACAAAGACTTGGCACCCGCGACATCTCCCCTAGTCGGTTTCAACTCAATGCCAGAATGGCCGGTTGGCAAGATAATTTTGCCAGTCAAGGCAAGAACAATGACAAAACAGGTGGAATTTTGGGTATTGAAAGTCCCTTCCACTTACAACATAATCTTGGGAAGAGCATCGTTGCACGCCATACGAGCGGTGGCATCGACCTACCATCAGGTGTTACGGTTCCCCAATGAAACCGGAATGATTGAAGAAGTCTTAGGAGACCAAATCATATCCAAACAGTGCTTCATTACAGTAAATGGCAGCTGGGCTACAAAAGGGTTTGTACAAATGGTAGAAGAGCCAGAAAGTAATGAGCTGTTTGCAGACGTTAGCAAAACAGCCGAACAGAAAGTAGTGGAAGACTTGGTAGAGGTAAGAATAGATGAGAAAAACCCAAAGAAGTGCTTTTTGCTCGGCTCATCTCTGTCCAGCACCGAGAGAATAGAGGTCATGGAATTTTTGACCTTTAATATCGAAGTGTTCGCCTGGATGCCGTATGACATGCCTGGCATTGACACTAATTTCATTTGCCATCAACTCAATGTTCACCTAACCGCCAGACCAATTGTATAGTGAACTCGCCGATCGGCACTCCACCATGCAAAGATAGTGGCAAAAGAAGTGGAAAACCTACTGGAAGCAAGGGCAATCAGAGAAGTACACTATTCCAGGTGGATTTCCAACACGGTAGTGGTACCAAAAAAGAACGGCAAATGGCGCGTTTGCGTGGACTACAAAACAGTCAACAAAGCATGCCCGAAAGACAGCTTTCCTCTACCATGAATAAATCAACTGGTGAACCTAACTGCAGGGCACAACTGACTTAGCTTTCTTGATGCGTATCGCGGTTTCCATCAGATCGCTATGTATAAACTGGACCAGGAGGTCACATCATTTATAACTCCCAGGGGATTATATTGTTACAAGATCATGTCCTTTGGCCTAAAAAACATAGGGGCAACATTCCAACAGATGATCACCAAAATGTTTGAGCCATTGTTAGGCAGAACAATGGAAGCTTACATAGATGATATGGTGGTCAAAAGTAAGAATGAGATGTTTCAAATTTTGAAGTCCCACAAGCTGCAATTGAACGCATCCAAGTGTGCGTTTGGCGTGGGGTCTGGAAAATCCCTGGGGTTTCTAGTAACCAACTGGGGTATAGAAGCTGATCCATCTTAGATCAAAGCCATCCAAGATCTTGAGAGGCCCAACATAGTCAAGGAGGTGCAGCATCTCACTGGCCTTGCAGCTACGCTAAACTGATTCATAAGCCGGTCGTCAGATAGGTGTCGACTGTTCTTCCATCCACTAAAGGCCAAGTTTGAGTGGGAGGACGAGTGTGACCGCGCTCTCGAAAGCCTAAAAGAATACATGGCCTCCCCACCGTTGTTGGTAACCCTAGTACTAGGGGAGGAACTCTTTTTATACTTAGCAGTTTCTCAGCATACAGTTAGCGCAGTATTGGTATGGGCTGAGGGAATACAACACCTGCCTATCTTCTATGTTAGCAAGACATTGCCGGGTGCCAAAACAAGGTACTTGACATTGGAGAAGTTGGCCTTAGCATTAATGATGGCTTCCAGAAAATTGTCGCACTACTTCCATACCCACATCGTGATTATTTTGACAGCTTTCCCATTAAAAGCCTTGTTTGAAAGGACGGATTTTTCTAGACGAATTTTGAAGTGGGCAATGTAGTTAGGGCAGTTCGACATTAAGTTCCGGCCAAGAATTGCTATAAAAGCACAGGTGTTAGCAGACTTCGTGGCTGAATATGCCCTAGGAAGCCATCAAGTTTTCCCGATTGACTTAACCAGGGAGACGGGGAAAAAGTGTCGCAGGGATAGCGCAGCCACCACAGTAGGGCACTCATTACATAACAAACTGTTCAGCCTTTCAGAATGGGAGAAAGGAGCAACCCGCATTACGACAAGCAAACACCCTGCTGAAAGTCCAGTCCTAAACAGTGAGGACCAGGTCATAACGACGACCATTAACTTTGAAGAAAATAGTGTCGGCGGTGAAGCCCCTAATCCTAAGGCATCATCAGATCCCTCTATTTGCTGGAAGTTATTTGTAGGAGAGATGTGGAAGCTCTTCATTGATGGAGCCTCCAACAGATACAGTGCAGGACTCGGCATAGTTCTCATCTCACTGGAAGGCCTGACCATTGAACAAGTAATCAACCTTGGCTTTCCAGCATCCAACAACGAAGCTGAGTATGAAGCATTATTAGCGGATTTGAAGTCGGCATTTCGCATGAAGGCAACTGAGCTGATGGTATACAGTGACTCCCAATTGGTAGTCAACCAAATTTCGGGTGATTACGAAGCAAAGGATGATAGAATGGCCAAGTACCAAGAGTTGGTCAGAAGGGAGATTATGAACTTTGAAGTGGTTCGGATAGATCAAATCGGTCGAGAGGAAAATAGAAAAGTAGACGAGTTGGCCGGTTTTGCGTCAATGGCAGATACGTCTATCCCACACCCATTGTTAATTGACTTCCTACCCAGACCAAGTATCGAAGAGCCGGAAGCAGCCAAAGCATGTTGCGCCGATCTAGGCCCTTCCTGGATGGATCCCATCATAGTGTTTTTAAAAAATGGCATATTACCTGAAGAAAAGAAAGAAGCCAACAAAATTAGAGCAAAGTCACAGCGATTTTGGCTCTCCCCATCACTAGCATTATACAAAAAAATCCTTCATAGGACCTTACTTGAAGTGTGTCCATCCCAGCAAGGTCGAGGCATTTTTGTTCGAAATACACGAAAGCGTTTGTGGAAGCTACAAAGGAGGAAGATCGCTGGCCTACCAGGCAATTTCACAAGGGTACTGGTGGCCGTACATGCAAGCAAACGCAGAGAAATATGTCAAGAAGTGTGAGAAATGTTAGAAGTTTGCACATCAAATACATCAACCAGCCAGAGAGCTCCTACCTTTGACCAGCCCATGGCCCTTTGCAATGTGGGGCCTGGATATAGTGGGACCACTCCCAACAGCACCAAGCAATAGGAAGTTCTTTCTCGAAGCAACGAACTACTTCACAAAGTGGGTGGAGGTAGAAGCACTCGCATCCATAAAAGAAAAAGATGTCAAGAAGTTCGTCTGGCATAACATCCTAATTCGGTTTGGCATACCCAAGGCATTAATATCCGATAACGACATTCAGTTTGATGGCAAAATCTTTAGGGGCTTTTGCGAAGAATACAAGATAGAATTCTACAACTCTGCACTGGCATACCACCAAGCTAATGGCCAAGCTGAGGCTTCCAACAAAGTAGTCTTAAACGGTCTGAATAAGAGGCTGGAAAGAGCAAAAGGCAAGTGAGCTGAGGAGCTTCCCCATGTTTTATGGGCCTACCGTACCACACCTCGGCGGTCAATTGACGAAACACCTTTTTCATTGGTTTATGGCATGGAGGCTGTAATCCCACTGGAAGTGGGCCTCCCCACTATTAGAAGTGAAAATTTTGATCGAAACTTGAATGGTGAGGCCATAGCCCTAGAACTCGACCTTGCAGAAGAAAGAAGAGAAAGAGCATTGGTGTATATTGCCTCATATCAACAAGAGCTGTCCAGGAAATACAACAAAATAGTGCACCCAAGGCAATTCAAGATCGGAGATTGGATACTACGCAAAGTAACGGGCAATACTTTAGTACCTGGAGATGACAAATTAAGACCTAACTGGGAAGGACCATACAAAGTGATTGGTTTAGCGGGAAAATGGGCATATCACTTAAAAGATATGGACAACAAAGCTATTCTCAGGCCATGGAACACGGCCAATCTCAAAGTATTTTATTTTTAGCTTTTTCTTAAAACACTTGTGATTTTTTCTTTTTCAATAAAACAAGTAGACTTTTTTCCGGTAAAATTCTTTCATCTGTTTGTAAAAGTTGTTCATATTTATTGCCGACTGGGGGAAATCAAGAAAGTTGGCAAGTTTGACCAACACTATTCTTCTTCAGCCGAGATAAGGATCTAGGCTCCAGAAAATTGGTAGGTTTGACCAACACTATTCTTCTTTAACTGAGATAAGGATTTAGGCTCAAGTAAGTTGGTAGGTTTGACCAACACTATTCTTCTTCAATCGAGATAAGGATCTAGACTCAAGAAAGTTAGCAGGTTTGACCAACACTTTTCTTCTTCAGCCGAGATAAGGATCTAGGCTCAAGTAAGTTGGCAGGTTTGACCAACACTATTCTTCTTCAGCTGAGATAATGATCTAGGCTCAAGAAAGTCGGCAGGTTTGACCAATGTAGTTGAATTATATTGGTTTATTTTCGGGGCGTTACAGCATAAATGATATAACAAACACATACATATATTATTAAATACACATAACATATTTATACGTCCAACAACATTTACATTTACAAATTTACAAATCTTAACTTCTCAAAAACTTTTCAAATGACACAACCAAGGGCCTCGGCTTGGATGACATTTTCAAAAGCTTCACAAAGGTTGACAAAAGCAAAAGGGTAAATTATGCAAATAGTCCTTGTTGTTTACACGATGTGTCAATTTGGTCCCTGTAGTTTCAATTTGCTCGATTTTGTCCCTTAATTTAATGGATTGTGTCATTTTAGTCCAATAAATAATGGTTGTTAAGTTAATTTAACGAAGGGTCAAACAATGTGTCAATTTGGTCCCTGTAGTTTCAATTTTCTCAATTTTGACAGGGACTAAATTGACACATTGTGGAAAATATAGGGACCAAATTGACACATTGTTTGACTTTCAGTTAAATTAACTTAACAACCGTTATTTATTGGACTAAAATGACACAATCCGTTAAATTAAGGGGCAAAATTGAGCAAATTGAAACTATAGCAACCAAATTAACACATCGTGTAAACTACAGGGACTATTTGCATGATTTTCCCAAAGCAAAACTCTAAACTTGAACCTCTTACTGAATACCTACATACATGTAAAGGAAGGGGATGAGCTAAAATCCAATGAGTAACATCAATGTAAAGGAGTTAATGAATGAGTTCCAAATTTTTGAAAACATTCTTATCATATTCAAAATATCGTTCAAAGATATAACATACATAAGTTTCATCAAACTTCTCAAAGTTAAGCAAATTATATGGTACATCCAATAGCATTAATCAAAATAAATAGAACAAATCAAAATAAATAGAACAAAACTTGACAGAACGACCTCTGGTCCAATACATGGCAGAACGACCTTACGTGTAACGCCCCAGTTCCAATCCCAAACATGCATTTTACAATAAATATGAAATGGAAACCAAATAGATAATAAGTGCCCTACAGGCTTGCAAATTTATCCAAGAACATTCTTGGTTACACAAAATGAAGTTTCAACTCAACACAAATACAGCCCTGGGTTTACATTCAACAAATAACAATAAAACAAAAATGAAGCCTCAGCTCCGAGTCCTTCCAAGTCAATGCCTTGGTGGAAGCATAGCACTTGTACCTGAAATGATTTTCCCTTATAGGGTGAGCCACAACCCAGTAGAGATATACTACACAACATATGAACAATGACAAGACTAAAGAGGAGTATGCTCATGCCATGCTCATGATAAAACAGTTTATCTCTCTTTTTATAAAGCATGCAATGCTGAGATGCACAACAAATATAAACCATTTCCATTTTAAACCATATCTGTTACATGAATACGGGCCCTGTGAATCTCTGGGTGAGTGTCTGCAAGTAGGCCCTAATGCACTACCACTGTCATTTTTACCAACAAACTGGAAGGCTCGACACCTTACCGCGCGGTTCCACACCTCCTACCCAGATTCACCAAGTATTCATCCTTTCGCAAACAGATACCTTTACAAACATTTCTCAAAAATAGATACATTTCCAATGAAATGAATGTAATGCAATGTCTAATGCAACAAATGAGAAATGTGGTTCAATTTACCTAAGTCTCATGCATTTCTACAACAATCATGGCTATCCTCTACCGATAGCCCCAAACAGATATTTCTAAATAGATATTTAAACAATTAAATTCCAAAAATTCTAATAAATACAATCTATTCCACATCTCACAAATATGAACAACTACACTAGTTTTCATATCACAATCACGTTCGGTAACCTCTCAAGGTCCATTTCTAACCGTGTCGGTTTTATTCTAACAGATACATTAAGCAAAATAATATCGTTATTGCCCAAGAAAATATCATTTTCTTTCCAAACTCATTCTCCAAGCATTATTCAACTATGACATCTTATTTTGATCAAAAGCCCCCAAAATTAAATGTAATTCTTTTGTTTTCTTTAAAAATGCTCTTTCGGTCACAAACCGGTAAAAATTTCAAAACCAATCGAGTCGAAGTCCGTTTTTGTTCAAATTTAAAACATAGCTCTTTCATAACCTTACAAACATACTCCAAGTTTAGACTTTCACAATTTGGGCATCAACTCTTTATTTTTCTCAAAATTTCCCCTTTAAGCAAATAAATCACAAAATTTTCAAAAATTCTAATTAAATTTTATACAACTCTAAACTCCATATAATCAAGTAAAATTTCATAAAGAAATGTAGGAAAAATCCCTACCTCAAGCTGGAAGAGGAAACAAGCAAAAATCCCAATTTCCAACTTTGTTGGATTTCGATCTCCACCGGTCAAAACGTTGCTCTCACCAAGCTCTTCACTTTGATCTTAAGAACTATGGTCTAAAACCTTTGGTTCAAAATTGAGTTGAGTTTGATGCCACCTTCTTCCCCTACCTTCTTAACAAGCATTAGTAATCTCATTGAGGTTTCCTTTCATTCTTGCCACCATCGCTATTTTGTCATGCTTCATCATCTCAAGGTAACATTCACGTTGCATTGTGTGCCCACATTTCATAATAGTAGTGTTTTTCAGTGAGTCAAAGAGATACTCATAACATATAGGACATTGGTGCCGCATGGAGTTTTCCACACATAAGTGATTGTCAAGCAGACCCAATGCATAGCATGATCCACACTTGACTGTGAGAGGTCAGTACACTTTTGGGGCATTGTACTGTTTCTTCAGTGCTCGTAGCATTGCTCTTTTCAATCGACCAATGCCATATTCCCAGACAGATTGAAAGAATCTCATTTATGTCATGAGCCATGTTTTTCAATGTAACCAATCCTTCTGCTATAACATCCAATCCTTCATCCTGTTTCATTTTCCGCATTTCATACTCATTCCTAAAATTGTTTGATTCCTCAGTTTGCTGAAAGTACTCGCTATCATATCTTCTATCTGAAGTAGTGTCAAATTTAATTTCTGTGCTTGAGGCTGAAGCTGCCCATCCACCTGTTTGTTTAGCTCCATTTGTGGACCCATCAGGATCGCTTCAATCCTCTCTTTCAGTGCAAAAACTAAATCAGTTCGAGCCTCAAGTTCCTCTTTTGAAAGCCCTTTGACCTTTTTAAGAGCAAGTCGTTGCAATTTGGGGAGTTCTTGGAGCCCTTTAATTTATGATTTTACCAAAAACAATTCAAGGAGGGCCCTTCATAACTCATCCTGTCTCTACCCAAAAAAAAAAAAAAACATTAATTATTCTCCACCATCCAAACGGCCTTTACCCAAAAACACAATCATCCTATCCTCCATCTCCCATTTTTTTTTTATATAAAAAATATATATATATATATTTGATTTTGGGTCATCACACTACGTCCAATATATAATAGTTGTAACAGAACGAACTCTGGTCCAACATATGACAGATATGACAGAACGACCTTAGGTCCAACATATAACATCATGGATAATTTATTAGAGGATGCCACAATAGATAAACAAAAAGGAAAGCTCATTCATTCTTAGCAAAACATATAATTTTTGTAAAACTTATCATAAGCATTTCGAAATTTCATAGCATATTTTATCATGTCAAAAAATACTTGTATCTGAACACTTATCATATTGGAACATTTCATAAATAATATCCATATTACATAAAACATCTCATGTTATAGCATTTTCAAAACCATTTATATGAAAATATTTTTACAAAAACATTACTCACAGTGAGTCTGATTTTGGTAAGTCTTCTTATATGACCAACCTACATAATACACATAATTAAATTAAAAAAAAAGCACTTAATTAACTTTAGTTTCCTTCATTCAATCAGTTTAATTAGAGTCGATTTCTAAGTATATTTTGTTTCCTGATTAGTCTTAATATATGTGTAGGGGTGTTCGGAAGGTCAAAAGAAGATCAAAACAGACACTCCCTATGTTCTGCGCTTGCGGGAGTCCCAGCCGCACATGCGGTTATTTCAGAAAGTGTGACTGTGCTGTTCAAAAGTTCATCAAGGATCAAAGCTTCACATGCACAAATTCTTACCAAACCTCATGCAAAACCTTTCTTAAATTATGTAATTTCATAAAGAAATATAAAGACATGATCAATTTCCAAATCATTTTCCTTAAAACCTCTTTAACTGCATGATTGAAGCTAAAAATCCCATGCATGAAATATTTGCAAAACTTTTTCTCTTTTTCTTTACAATATGAAATTAAAGCCATAAAACTCTTAGAAAACCATTTGCATGTCAAAATATTTGTCAAAATCAAACCAATTCTTGATTGTCAATATCAAACCATAATTTACTCCTTAACTTGTCCATCTTTAGATTTAATTAATTTTCTTCATATCAAACCCAATTTCAAACCATTTACATCAAAACTCCTTTAATTTGTCAAAATTAGAATCAAACTTTATGAGCTCATGATTTTCAAAACCTTGTTCTTGTTTCTTCAAAACGTGAAATCTATTCTTAGAAATCTATGATGTATGTACAATTAGAGTATTAAAACTTGTAGAATTTGTTCATACTTGTAAAAATGAAACTCAAATTCATGCAAGACATTGAAAATCAAATCCAAAATAATTAATTTCCAAATTTATTTCCTTAACCATGAACCTAGATCAACTTTTTCATCTTTTTGCCAATTCCTTTTTAATTTCATGAAATTAAACCCAATTACTTCTTAATTTCAGCTTTTAGGTGACTTGTCTACAAGATTCAAGCTTCAATTTCTTCACTTCTCCTAGCTTACTTAGCTTTTCTTCAAGATTTTCAGCAAATGTGTTCTAAAAAATTGAACTCACCCTCTCTCTAGTTTTCTCCAGCAAAACAATTAAAATGAATAGGCCCAGCACTCTTAATTAAACTCTCATAAAACTCTACACATTAAACTGATTCAATTCAATTAAGCTCGTCACTTATTTCTTAAATCATATCGATTTTTAATTTTTAATTCAATTCATAATCCCCCACTAAACAAATCACTATACACATTTTACAAGTAACATATGAATTATAATAAATTAATCATGTCTAACTCCATTCAATTAGAATTAATTCTTAATTTCCCTCTCTAAATTAAAAATTCTTCCTATCATATTAATGCTATTAAGCTTCTCAATTAATATTTATAAAATATATAAACATTTCAATTTTAAGTTTTAAATTATTTCTTAACTTAATTTTAATCCATTAACATTTATTCAAAGATTGTTCTTAAAATTGATCTAATTTCGCAAGTTTCATAATTTTTGACATATATATATATATATTCCCAATCAATTGGATTTCATTTCCATTTAATTTCCTTTCATTAAGTCACATTATATTCCTTAAATAATATAAGGTAATCAAATTCAATTAAATATTTTTATTCATGTTAATGATTATTTTGTTTCCAACTCATTAATTATATCCTTTTCCAAGTATCAATTTAATTATTCCATACAGTCAAATAGGCTTATTTTGATTCGAGACATTTAAAGGTGATCAATATTAATTATTGTAATTGGCATTATTCGGAGTGTTATAATCTTCCCTCATTTTAAAATTTCATCCTCGAAATTGATTTATGGTGCTGTTCTTTTTGTTTCCATTACGCACTCTAATATAATTATATCCTGCTACTCTTTTTGGGTCTTGAGCTTGATCTTCGCCTTACATCTCAAACTTCCTTCTTTTTAATTTTTCTTTCTTAGTCTTTGGTTGGATCTTTGCTTTCAATTTCAAATATTTCACAATGTCTGATTCCTTTGTCCTAATTACAATTTTACGAACTAGTATACTTTTGTTAAATCAAAATTTTCTATTTTGACAATCTTTCTTATACCAAATGATTGTTGAAACTAATTCATACTTTCATCATTTTAGTTGTTGATGTCATTCTAAAATAATCCATATTGTCGTTTCTAATTCAGCAAATTGATATTCAAATTCTTATACATACATGACTCTTTTCAATTATCAAATGACAAAAAAACTATTATTAAATTAGTCTTGAGGCTAAACTCCTATTTTGTATTTAGTCAATTAAGATTTCCACATTTCAAAAAGGGTGTGATACAAGTGTAATTCTACCAAAGTGGTGTACAACTCTTATCTTACACAAACATGTCCAAAAGTACATGACGTAATCAGACTTAAGACAAAACAGAAACAAAAGCAAAAGCCTCAATTATCATTCCGCGTCTAATAATTGTTCATATACGAAAATTACCATGTCTTCCTTTTTTGAGAGGTCAAAGTATTTTTCTTCCAATGTTGACAATATGGTCTTAATAAATTAAATTGTTCTCATTCTAACATTAAATAGGCTTAGTTTCATTGGTTTAAATCTTAGTCATATGGTACCAATTCTAGCAATTTCGGGGTCACATTTCAGATGGCCAAGTAAATGGGTCCTGAATTCATCAAAAATCGAATCAGACAAATACAAATAAAGACATATATATATATATTCAATTTCTAACTTAAGACTTCTTGCATGTACTTAACATGTTCCCATTGATCTCTTTATTAAGTACTAACCTTTAAAGTGATTGAATAACTTGAGATATCCTTAAGTCTTTGGACTATTCTTCACTTGATGCCCTATTTCTCCACATCTAAAACATGCTCCAGCAAGCCAATGTCACAACCCCCTATGAGACTTGAAACACGTTGAACATATTGGGGCAGACCTACTCCGTCTACAACCTTGCTTAGAATTACTTGCCTCTCTTAACTCTTTGGTTCCTTCCTTGTCAACACGCCTAAGTTCGTCTTTTGATCTTGCAATTTATCATAGCATTGCTACATAGCTTCCATTATACCCTCTGAAAGATAAACTAACAATGGCAATTGATCGAAATACCCGTGAGGGTGTTTATCACGCGAGAATGTCGATTATCCGAAAGTTAGAAAATGGTAAACTTCTAGTACAAAAATTTGTGTAATATTCCAAATCTGCTATCACTTATTTATATACAAATAAGTGACCTTTGGGAATAGGTATAACATCAACAGTCACCAAGGTTCAATCAGAGTTGTGTCTATTGATGTTGGAATTCAAACCATTAACTAACTAACAGATAGTTTCATTATTCTTGCGGGAAGGTTCTTTAGAATTTCAAGAGAGAGAAGATTGAGTGAAGTGAGTCACACCAAATTATGGTGTGGTCACTCTTTATTTCATCATCTCCCACTTGAACACACCATAATAAGATGATAAACTTGAGTTGAGCATTTTTAACCTAGGTACCAAAATTTGCCTCATGCCAACTTTCATCTATGAAATTACCTCATAGATCGACGTCTGATCATGACTTGGCCATACGTGCGCACGTTTTTGCCATCAATCTGACCGCACCCGTACGAATGTGTTCTCCCTCTGACAACACATTCCAGATGTCTTCAATTCACTATATAACACGTGAACGAAATCAATTTTCAGTGATGGGTTCATAGTCCACACCCAGTCACCATTGATGACTTCAGCCATACACATTTTCATGTGTCGACCTGTACTGAAATTATTGTTAAGTACTTCTTTTAAGTCCCATTCCTGAAGGTTTTCCTTAACACACCTTATCAATGACTTTTTGCTGATCAAGCAGACAATATCATCTAGTTTGCACGTTGCATATTATGGACTTTACATCTCATGCTAACTATGATATCCGTACCTTGTCAATTCCTCTATCTTGTTACCTGACCAAACACATGTTTCCATGCAAGATAGAGTCGCAAAACATCGGTTATCTAGGCGTCCCCAGAGTCATCCGACTATGCTCTTATATAAGTAGCTAAATCACCTAGCTAGGTATTTTTCAATCCCATATTAGCTATATGTTCTCTGAATTTTTCCAGAGACAACCCTTTGGTCATAGGGTCAGCCACCATCTCTTTTGAGGGTATATAGTTGACTTTTATTTCACCTCTCTCCACTATGTCCTGAATATAGTGGTAACTAACATCAATATGTTTTCCCTTAGAGCTATTTGCTCCACTTTTTATTAATGAGATGGCAGACTGATTGTCACAAAACATACTGACTGGTATACCTAATTGTAAACTGTCAACAAATCGTTTTATCCAAACCGCATTACTGACGGCTATGTTGCAAGCTATGTATTCAGCTACCATAGTATACTTTGCAACACAACTCTGTTTCTTACTTAACCAAGAAACTGTTGTTCCACCAAATAAGAACACATGACCACTAGTAGATTTTCTATCATCTACATCTCCTGCAAAATCCGCGTTAGTGTATCCTTTTATGTCTAGATCACACAAACCAAAACATAATTTCAAAGTTTTAGTGCCTTTTAAATATCTGAATATTCTTTTAACTGCTTGCCAATGTTTCTTACCTGGATTGGATTGAAACCGACTTACCAATCCGACTGCATGACAGATGTTAGGTCTTGTACTTGTCATTGCATACATCAGGCTGCCTACTGCCTGGGCATACAGGACATTTCTCATTTCCTCAACGTCAGACTTAGTTTGAGGACTCATACTTTTACAGACTTTGTCCCTTGCAAACAGGCGTACTTAAAGAATTACAGTTATCCATATTAAATCTTGTAAGCACCTTGTCTAGATATTTCTCTTGATCTAGATATAATAATTTTGAATTTCTATCTCTTGAAATTCTAATTCCTAGAACATAGGTTGCAAGACCCATGTCTTTCATTTCAAATCTAGATGCCAAGAAATTTTTGGTTTTTATAATCATATCTGGACAATTTCCTGCTAATAATATGTCATCCACATATAAAGACAATATTGCTAACTTGTCATCATTTTTCTAGATATAAACACAGTGATCTAATGGACTTACAACATAGCCCATTTCTAAAATGGCTTGGTGGAATTTCAAGTACCATTGTCTTGAAGATTGTTTAAGTCCATACAGAGATTTCTTCAACTTGTAGACTTTATCCTCGTTAGCTTGATTCAGGAAATCATCAGGTTGCATCATATAAATTTCCGCTTTTAATTCTCCATTGAGAAATAACATCCAATTGATGCAATTCCAAATCCATCCTGGCTACTACCGCCATTTGAATCCTTATTGAGGCAAATTTTACAACAGGAGAATATGTATCTACGAAGTCTATTCCAGGTTGTTGAGTGAATCCCTCGCCTACTAACCTGGCCTTGTATTTCTCCAAAGTTCCATCTACTTTGAATTTCTTTCTAAGAACCCATTTGCAACCAATGGCTTTTCTTCCATTCGGAAGATCGGTTAATTCCCAAACATCATTTTTCTTGATCGAGTCAAGTTTTTCATTCATTGCCTCAAGCCATTGTGTAGCATCATTGCTACTCATTACTTCATTATAACTAGTAGGATCATCTACTAAGTTATTAAGTTCTTCAACTTGAAAAACATAATGATCTTTCAAAACCAAAGATGGACGTCTTGCTCTCTTACTCCCACTTATCTCAGGATTTGAAGCAGGTAAAACAACGTCATGTAGTTTGCGTTTACTCCCATTATGAGATGGTTCAGGAAGAATATGTGGACTATGTGATAAAGAATCCTGAGATACGTTAGAGAGCAAGTCAAGTTGATCAATAGGAGTAACAAGATCAGTGGATTCAAGAAAAATAGCATCTCTACTTTCTATTAATCCACGTTCGGGATGGTAAACACGATAACCACTCCTATTTTTGACATAACCAATAAACTTGCATTCCCAAGTTTTGCTTCCCAATTTATCCCTTAAAGGTTTGGGAATAAGTACATGTGCCTTACATCTCCAAACCTTGAGATTTTGAGCATTAGGTTTAGTTTCACGCCAGCATTCGAAAGGAGTTAGAAGTTTGGCTTTTGTTTCGACTCTATTTAATATGTACGCAGCGGTGAACAAGGCTTCCCCCCAAAATGAATAGGAAGATCAGCATGAGCCATCATAGACCTTGTCATTTCCATGAGAGTACGATTTCGTCTTTCTGCGACCCCATTTTGTTGTGGTGTGTATGACATTGTAAACAAATGTTTTATGCCATTGTCCTTGCAAAAAAAAAAAAACCATAGCTTCATATTCGCCACCTCTATCATTATTCAAGTGTTTAATGGACCGACCAAGTTGCTTTTCTACCTCTAATTTATATTCTTTAAACTTGTCAAGTGCTTCTGATTTGTGTTTAAGAAGGTAGATATGTCCATATCTTGAATAATCATCAGTGAAAGTAATAAAGTATTTCGTGCCTCGATGAGTTTTAGTTCTTAAAGGACCACAAATGTCCGAATGAATTATTTCAAGTAATTCTGATGATTTCCAATGTTTAAAAAATGGCTTGCTAGTCATTTTACCTTTGATACATGGTTCACACATATCAAAATCATCGGAACATACTTTAGACAATAAACCACTTTTAAACATTCGAGACATTTTATTTTTATTAATGTGACCTAACCTTAAATGCCATAAATAAGAACAATTACTAGTATAAACATGCAAATAATCATAAATACATACTTTATTATCAATAGGAAGAGAGTACATGTCATTCACTCTTACACCTTTCACTAATACACTTCCTTTCTTAATCAATACTGTGTTAAACCTAAAATTAATCTCAAAACCTTTTTGAGTAAACACCGGAACTGAAATTAAATTTCGCCGAATGTTGGGTACATAAAGCACATCATGAAGCACAATAGAAGTTCCATCAATAGAGAACTGACAATTGCCGATGCCCAAAACATCACTATAGGAGTTGTTGCCCATGTAGATTCTATGTTCACCAACCTTCTTTTCAGTAAAATCCACGAACATGTCTTTATTTTGCACAATATGTCTAGTTGCAGCAAAATCAATCCACCATGAATTTGATGAAGGCTCAAGCACCATTGCTTCAGAAATTGTCATGGCAACAGGATTATTATTCTTTTTCTGAGGGCAATTGGCTTTGATATGACCTTTTTGACCGTACTTGTAACATGGACCTATCTGATGCTTGTGATGTTGTTGCTTTTGCCATTCTTGCGGTTTCTTCCATTCTTTCTGAAATCCCTTCTTCCATGTTTTCTTAAAAAAAGTAGTCTTTTTCTTGTTGAATGGTGTGTGGGTATTATTCTATGGTTGTGGTGAAGATTGTGCCATCAACAAGTTAGAAGACAATCCTTCTTTATGCCTGCGCTTCATTCTTTCTTCTTCCAAAACCAAGAGTACAGGCAATGTTACCATTGAAATCTCTCGTCCGCTATGAGTTAGAGATGTGATAACATGATCCCAAGACAATGGAAGACTATTAAGTATGGTTGTTACTTGCATCTTGTCCGACAAAGAATGACCAGCGTTGGATAATTCTTTAGCAATCAATTCCATTTGATTAATATGATCACTAACACTATCATTATCACTCATACGAGTGTTATTATGTTTGTCCAAGAGCAATTGAATTTGAGTATCCGATCGAACTCCATACTTACTTTCTAGTGCTTCCATTAGTTGTCTTGCAGTTTCATGTTCTTCAAAGAGCGGAATAATGTTATCTTTCATATTATGTAACATAGTTGCCTGTGCCATTCCATCATCTTCTATCCATTTATTTTGAAACCAATTAGAATCATCATCTAGTTTAGAAGTGGACAAAGTATGCAATGTTTTTTCATGTGTAAGAAGATAAGAAATGTGGCGTTTCCATGCTTGGAAATTATTTCCATTAAGCATTTCAATCCTCGAAGAATCCATGGTATTTTTAATAGCCATATGAAAAACAAAATGTGTTACTATGTAAATTCAAATGTGAATATTACAATACTAAACTAAAAATAAAAATAAACAAAATTAAAAAAAAAAAAAAAAACAACAATGAGAAAAAGCCTTGTAGTTGTTGAATCAGCCCCTGTGATGAAAATGATGTGAAGGAATAGAACAGTACTGTTGCCTTGGGTAAGAAGAATGATGAAAACCCAATGGCCTAGTAAACCCAATACTTTGCTTATGAGTATTGTAATAATAGTTACGAGCCCAAGGAACACAATGGTGTCTTTTAAACAATGTGTCTTTGGATGTTTTCCTTGGTAACACCCTTGGAGCCTCCTCCTCGAATTTTGTTTTTTCAGAAAATTTAGTACAACGATCCACGGAAAAATTCTTAGAAGAATTCTGGAAATTTTGGCTTTTGAATGACTGAAAACGGCCTTGAAATGAGCGAGAACGAGCCAAAAAACCGATTGGACCACGCTGTTGCCGGTCTAAGTACTGTGCTGGACCAGTTTGGACCGGCTAAGACTGAACCGGCGTGAACTGCTGGTCAACGCGCAGGTCAACGTGCGGATCAAGGCGCGGGTCAGCACGTGGGTCAGGCGAGGTAGACGGACGCGGGTCCGGGCGCAGTGCGTGGGGCGCTGGGGCGACGCGCGGACCTGGACGCCCACTGGGCTGCAGCGTTGGGTTGCTGACTGTGTTTCTGGGCCGCTGGGCTGCTGGGGCATGCCTATGGCTATGGGCTGCGCCTGGCTGTGGGCTGCGCCTGGTCTTTTGGGCTGAATAAAATTCTTTTTAATTTTGCAGCCCAAATTAATTGATTTCCTTGCAGTGATTCTTATTTTTGGGCCTTTTCTTTTAATTTTTGAATTCAGTCCAAAATTTTGAATTTCCAGAATTGAATCTTCAACGATATTGATGCACAGGTTGTCTTCTCTGGTGACGAGAGTCGGCGACCACACACTGAAAATCGAACTTTGTGGATCAAATTTTTGCTGTTTTTCACAACGAATTTCACCGTTGTGATCAAAATTCTGTGAAGAACAAGACGGTGCCAATTTGGAGACCCAATTTGAACCGAAAAATATTTTATAAAATTTCTTCCAACGGTGCAATTCGGCTTCACTTTCGGCAAGGTTCGGAACAATAGCACCACCAACAGTTATTTTCTTTGGATAGTTTTCTGGGAATACGACACATTGGTGATGATTAAATAAACAAATGGAATTCACCAATGCCGAAGATTGATAATCAATAATTTTCCGAGTTTTCAGCAAAAAGAGTTCGGAAACTTTTCTTTCTTTCGGACTATATTTTGACATTTGCGATAATGTGTAAACCCGCTCTGATACCACTGAAAGATAAACTAACAATGGCAATTGATCGAAATACCCGTGAGGGTGTTTATCACGTGAGAATGTCGATTATCCGAAGGTTAGAAAATGGTAAACTTCTAGTACAAAAATCTGTGTAATATTCCTAACCTGCTATCACTTATTTATATACAAATAAGTGACCTTTGGGAATAGGTATAACATCAACAGTCACCAAGGTTCAATAAGAGTTTTGTCTATTGATGTTTGAATTCAAACCATTAACTAACTAACAGATAGTTTCATTATTCTTGCGGGAAGGTTCTTTAGAATTTCAAGAGAGAGAAGATTGAGTGAAGTGAGTCACACCAAATTATGGTGTGGTCACTCTTTATTCCATCACCCTCAAGCACTTCTCCTATTTTATCTAATCATTTTGCCAAGGACTCAACTTCTTTTTCATTTTTACTTTTCACCATCCTTCCTAAAGACACAATAAAATGGTTAATGATATTTAGGCTAATATAGACTAACTTAGAATATAACATAAAACACATAACATATACAATTAAACATAACACATACAATCATACAAGGACATTTGTAGGGTAACCTATTGAGGAAATATCATTTTCCCCCCCAAACTTTCACGTGTTTTTCAATTTGATCACCAAACTTTGATTAGTATCAATTTTACACCCGAACTTTTGAAATTTTGATCAATTTGGCCCATGTCGTCACATTTCGTCTATAATTGGATGGAATGTGCTAACGTGGCACCAAAATTCATTTGGAATTTATTTTACCCCACAAATATTTTACCCGTATCGGGTGCTTCGTAGGTCTGAAATTATCTTGAGTCGATCCTGGAGAAACTTATTGAGCTGAAAGTTTCTTAGCTACTTTATGTGTGTGCGCGCGCACAATTGTAACTAGTTTATTACCCAAATTATTTTCATTAGAATTGATCTACTAATAGTAATTTCAAAATTGAGTGGGAAAAAAATTTCTAAATTCGATAAGCAACCGATACGGGTATGACATATTTGTCGAAGTACCCATGCTTTATAGTTTCAAGATAATTCTAAATGAGAATTTATATATATATATATTTTTGCAGAGTACATATTATTTAAATTTTAATTTTTTCATTATTGAGATATAAAAAAGAAAAGAAAAGAAAAAAAAACTTAGTTATTAAATATTTAATTTTTTTTATATTTTGGGGGCAAATTGATTTTTAAGGTATAGTTTGGGGGGTAAAATGAAATTCCAAATGAATTTTGGTGCCACATCAGCACATTCATTTCAATTGTAGACGGAATGTGACAGCAAGGGCCAAATTGATCAAAATTTCAAAAGTTTGGGTGTAAAATTAATATTAATCGAAGTATGGTGGTCAAATTGAAAAATTTGTGAAAGTTTGGAGGGCAAAATGATATTTCCTCTAACCTATTCATTCCCATGGAATTTACTTAGAATTTCCGATTCGTAATTATGCTGGCCGAACGTGATTCCAATCGAACTTTCAAGGTTATTCAACAAAAGTATGAGACTCTAAAGTTCAACATTCACACAATAGATTCCTTGCTAAAACAATAGACCATCTTACATACCAAACAATTATATTACTATCACCATAATCTCATACACTTCATTTGATTATCAAATAATTCCTATAGCACTTCGACTTTCTCCAACATTCCCAAAATCTGATATACATATGACCAACATAACTCCCATCAAAGATTCTAATTCCTTGCAATATCAAATTCCCACAATACTTCTCAGCTCTTAAGTCTCAACACTAAACTTAGATTACGTATAACACACTTAAGCACAAACACATTCATAACGTGAAAGCATTGCTAAAATGAACAAGTGCGTAAGAAAGTAATTCGTGCTTTGATACCACTTTGTCACGACCTCAACCCACTTCTAGAGGTTACAGTGGTGACCAGCCAGTAATCATAGATTATCTATTGCCTTTGTCACGACCCAATCCCCGCCCCAAGGGATTAGTAAGGTGACTGGCCAGTAATCCGTAATTACCAAAGGCCTATTTAGATAGAAACATAATTATAGGGGCTTGCAGAAGCATTCAAATTAAAATATAACGTCCAATGAGTTATGCAAACTTTTATGAGACAGAAGAAACTTGCGAAAATATATACATACATAAACGTAACATCATAATATTATACATATAATACTGTCATGAGATAAAGGTTAAAACCCTATATACAGAAACATTGTCATCTCCCTTCAAAACAACTTAATTATATATTAAGAGGGATAACTCCACAAACACAAGAAGCCTTGACACTTGACATTTTCGAAACCTCGATGTGAGGCACAAAGGTTGGCTTTACAAAAACAGAGTTCAAACAAACGCCTCTAAGCTTGGTCTTGCGCACGATCACCAACATACATATATAGATAAGGTGAGCTATAGCCCAATGAATAACAATAACATAAAAGGTTAATGAATAATGTCCAGAAGTATAAATTCCTGAATCAGAGTTTTAGTTCATAACAGAAACATACTCATACTTGTAACAAACATACGTGGTACATCCAATAGCAAAATAGAGCAGATGATCATATAAGACTAGAACAAATTAGACAGATGATTATGCATAATCAAAATTGATAACCATTGAGGTTAGACAGATAGTTCCAAGAGTTGGAACCAACAGAGATCTCTGATAACAGATAATATAAACAAATACTAAAGGATGCCACGAATACATTTCAGAATAGGACAATCATTCATTCATTACATAAATTATCAGTTTTGAAACATAACATAACTTGTAATTCTGAAAATAATTTTAAACAAACATAACTTTACAAAGTTATTACTCACAGATGGCTCCTCAGACAAGTTGGTCAGAACATAACGTATAACCTGCACAACCACATAACAGAGTTACATTGAAACACATGTTTCCAAGCAATGTTCTAATTATTCCAATCCTCTTTTAATGTATTTCTAACTCAGTTTCTTATTAAGAATGCCTATACAATGCCCAATGATGCCAATGAGAGCATGAGGATGAAAACTTGCAAACGGGAGTGTGTTTCAAAAATGCTGGAAACAGGGCACTTCGCTCGAGCGCACCTTTGGTTGCTTGAGCGGTGTGGTCTGATTGCAAAAGTACTGGATGGTGTCAAAGTGGGCTCAAAACACTTAGAAACTCACCCAAGAACATAGACACAATGGCAATTTGCAAAATCAAAGTTCAAAACTTGTTAATTCTTCAAAATCAAGCTTACAACTTCATACTTAAAACATGCATATAATGAATTTGAGTCAAAACATGAACAACTGAGATAGTAAGTGAAAAATCATGATGAATTCTCAAAACTTGGCAAGTATAGCCTCACGTATGTAAAGAATTGATGAAATTCTAACTTAGGGTGATGAATTATGCACGCATGTGTGAATTAGCTCCAATTTCCTCATCCTAAGCTCAATTCTTATATTTAATCACATAATCCTCTTAAATTCACATCTTTAATGACTTAATTTACTAAATTAAGGTTCAAAAGCTTACCTAGGGCCTTTAATTGAGCTCTCCTTAGCAAATTCTTGAGCCAATTCTTCTATTCTCCTTCAAATCCTTTCAATACTCTTCCCTCTCTCTCTAGGTGATGTTCTCACTTTCTCTCTACAAGTGTTTAGCTCAAAAGATGATGAAGAAAATGAATTCAATAAGCTCATATTTTATTTATATAGTCTAGATTACTTTAAGCTAATTAATCTAGCTTAATTCTAATTATTTTGTTCTGAATCAAATTCTAATTAAATCTGCCATAAGATTCTAAATATTCCAAGTAGTCTATTAGACTAGTCAATTTCGGTTTCTATCACCGTTAAGGCCTAAAATTTCAGTTCCTAACAGAATTTACAATGGATATTCCTACATTTAACAGATTTGAAGACAAAAATCATAATAAACACATAATTAACATCAAAATTCACATTAAGCACTTAAGTAGCATTCAAAATTAACAATTAACAGCATAATACGTGTCACGGTTATTACAGCCTTCTTAACAAATCACAAAATATTTAAGTATAATGGGGCTTGAAGTGGAAGCAACAAAAATAATTTCGTCCATTGAGCAATGCATACATATATTATTAAATACACATAACATATATATATACATCCAACAACATTTACATTTATAAATTTACAAATCTCGACGTCTTAAAAACTTTCCAAAGAAGGAAATCAAGGGCCTCGGCTCGGGTGACATTTCCAAAAGCTTCACAAAGGTTGACAAAAGAAAAACTCTAAACTTGAAACTTTTGTTGAATACCTACATACATATAAAGGAAGAGAGTGAGCTAAAGCCCAATGAGAAACATCAATATAAAAGAGTTAATGAATGAGTTCCAAATTTTTGAAAACATTCTTAGCATATTCAAAACATCGTTCAGAGATATAACATACATAAGTTTCATCAAACTTCCCAAAGTTAAGCAAACTATGTGGTACATCCAATAGCATTAAGAAAAATAAACAGAACAACCTTTGGTCCAATACATGGCAGAACGACCTCTAGTCCAATATCTGGCAGAACAATCTCAGGTCCAACATATGACAAATATGACAGAACAACCTTAGGTCCAATATATAACATCATCGAGAATTTACTAGAGGATGCCACAACAGATAAACAAAAGGAAAAACTCATTCATTCTTAGCACAACATAATTTCTGTAAAACTTATCATATCATAAGCATTTCGGAATTTCATAGCATATCTCATCATTTCAGAAAATACTTGTATCAGAGCATTTATCATATCAGAACATTTCATAGACAATATACAAATTTCATAAAACATCTCATGTTATAACATTTTCAATACCATTTATATAAAAATATCTTTACAAAGACATTACTCACAGTGAGTCTGGTTCCGGTAAGTCTCCTCGTATGACCGACCTACATAATACACACACAATTTGATAAAACAAAAGCACTTAACTAACTTTAGTTTCCTTCATTCAATTAGTTTAATTGGAGTCGATTTCAAAGTATATTTTATTTCCCGATTAGTCTTAATATATGCGTAGGGGTGTTCGGAAGGTCAAAAGAAGATCAAAACACACATTCAGTATGTTCCGCACGTGTGGGAGTCCCAGCCACATGTGCGGTTATTTTAGAAATTGTGACCATGTTTTGGTTCGTACTAAACGTGCGGGGCTCACAACCGCACGTATGGTTTTGGGAATTTTTGTGCTATTCAAAAGTTCATCAAGGATCAAAGCTTCACTTACTCAAATTCTTACCAAACCTCATGCAAAACCCTTCTTAAATTATGTAATTTCATGAAGAAATATAAACGCATGATCAATTTCCAAATCATTTGCCTTAAAACCTCTTTAATTGCGTGATTAAAGCTAAAAATCCCATGCATGTAATATTTGCAAAACTTTTTCTCTTTTTCTTTACAATATGAAATTAAAGCCATAAAACTCTTAGAAAAGCATTTGCATGTCCAAATATTTATCAAAATCAAACCAATTCTTGATTGTCAATCTCAAATCATAATTTACTCATTAGCTTGCCCAAATTTATATTTAATTAATTTTCTTCATATCAAACCCAATTTCAAACCATTTACATCAAAACTCCTTTAATTTGTCAAAATTAGAATCAAACTTCACGAGCTCATGATTTTCAAAACCTTGTTCTTGTTTCTTCAAAGCATGAAATCAATTCTTAGAAATCTATGATGTGAAAGTTTGCGGAAAAATTTTATTTGAAAAAACAATCTTTCAAAGAAACACCACCTGATTACACAATCTAAAATACCTCAATCCAAGCGTGTTGTTGTTAGTTTCTCACCAAGCGATCCAAATGTCTCGCCTCCAAAGTGATTCACATTGCACCCTCTTACTTTCTTTCTTTTTTGGTGTATTTTTCTACAGACTTTAAAAATTCTAATAGCCAATTTTTGTATCAAATACATCTGATATATACACAATACATGATAGAGTTTGCATGTAGGTGGGATCCATAAGGATCTCTATCTTTCAGTTTTGGGGATGAAATATAACATGTATCTTTTATTTTCAATTTGTAGGATACAACTTATCCAATTTTTCATTTAATTATCTTTTAAATAGATAATATAGAACTTCCACTAATTGCAATAATGTCCATCAATACGTTACAAGTAAATCCCTAAAAGTAGAGAATTACAAGTGAGGCCCTTTCTTACAATTGGTCACAAACTTCCTTCCACCAAATTATATTCCACATGAGCTACTAGGTATGGACAAATTTATCACTATCAAAAAACCCTAGCACATGTAGGCGAATTCTAAATTTTCCCTTCTTCTAATTGGATGCCAAAAGCATTTTTCAAAAATAGTACTTTTGTAATTATACATGTATAAAAATATTCTTATGAAAAATTATAGGCCGGTTTTCTTTTGGTCCTACATTAATAGGAAGAATTACTTGAATATATTTTCTCACTTTGAGAATGGTGAATTCCATGTTAAGCACCTATATAAATCAATTACCACTCACATAACCCAACATGTCCGTGTATAGCCTTTGATTTGGCATCACTGATTGACAATATTAAAATTAAATGAATAGTTAATTAATTTATACAAGCCTCTCATATCAAAGGAAAATAAGTGCATTGTAATAAAACTACATTTTAAACTGACAGTGATCATTCCATAGGCGTTCTCAAAACCGATCCTGTTTAGTATATGTACTTATTGCATAGCACCCACCTATTTGCCTAAGGTCACTACCTCAATGATGGAGTAAATTATTCTATCATATAGCAGCAAATCAGGTGTAAGACATAGTAGTGCAATGCCCAATCAACACCCGTAGCCTAGAACATTAATTAGGTCAACAAGGCACCGAAAAATCATAACTCCCAACTTTTGGTTCATTAACCATTAGCGTGTTTTTCTACAATGTTACCCAAGGGACCTTATGTTCGCATCACATATAACATTACCCAAAATAATAATATTCAAAAATGAAAAATAAAATGTCAACAATTTATTTAATCAGTTAATAAAGTCAATAAATTGGTTTTTGAGGGCACAAATGCTAACATTCTCCCACTTGCACTCAAAACCAATTGCACATGTATTTAATACCCATAATCTCCAAGTGCGATATCATATTGAAAATCTGAATCAATGTAACCTTCAACAACCAAATTAAAACTACCAAGCACTAGAAAATAGTGTTTAGTCCTTTTCAAATATTTCAAAATGTGTTTCACTACTGTCTAATGCTCTGGACCTGGATTGGATTGGTATCTATGCACAATGCTCACTATGTAACAAATGTCAGGCCTAGTACAAAACATTGCATACATGAGACTTACCATTGCCGAAGCATAAGGAATATTTCTCATTTTCTCTTTCTCCTCCTGTGTTTTTGGTGCCATTCCCTTAGAGAGACGAATTCCATGCCTAAAGGGTAGGAACCCTTTCTTGGAATCTTGCATGCTAAATCTTGCCAAGACTTCGTCAATATAATTGACTTGTGAAAGACCAAGTAATCTTTTCTTTCGGTCTCTAAACAATTTGATCCCGAGTATATAACTAGCTTCACCAAGGTCTTTTGTTGCAAAGTGATTAGATAACCAAACTTTGAATGATGACATTACTCCTACATCATTCCCAATAAGTAGTATGTCATCAACATAGAGAACCAAAAATACTTTGGCACCGCCATTGACCTTCTTGTAAACACAAGGTTCATCCATATTTTGCAAAAGACCAAACGATTTGATTGCCTCGTCATAACAAATATTCCAACTCCAAGATGCTTGCTTGAGGCCATAAACGGACCTCGTTAATTTGCACACTTTATTTTCTTCACCATGAGATGTAAAACCTTCTGGTTGGTGCATATAAATTTCTTCTTCAATATAGCCATTCAAGAATGTGGTTTTAACATCCATTTACCAAATTTCAAAATCATGGTCTGCAACAATTGACAAAAGAATCTTTACGGACTTTAGCATGGCTACTAGCGAAAAAGTTTATTCATAATCGATACCAGCTCTTTGGTTATACCCTTTCGCCACTAGTCTTGCTTTGTAGGTCTCTACCTTTCCATTGGGTCCTAATCTTCTTTTATATACCCATTTGCAACCTATGGGTTTAATGCTCTCAGGTTTATCTACTAAGGTCCAAACCTTATTAGAATACATTGAATCCATTTCAGATTCCATGTCTTTTTGTGAATGCCTAACATCTTTGTCTTTAATTGCCTCTTCGTATGTAAATGGATCATCATCAGACAATTCTGCTTCTATCTGATAAATCTCATTTAATAGCGATAACTTAACTGGAGATCTAATAATCCTTTTACTACGCTGAGGTTCTTGTGCAACAATTGGTTCAATGGGCTTACTTATTTTGTCCTTCACTTTGACTGCTTGCCCCATCAATTGAAATGTCAGTTACTTCTTCAAGGACAATTCTTGTTCTATTTTCATTGAAAATATAATCCTCTTTTCTGCTAACAATAATTTTTTGTCCTTTAGGATTATAAAAATAGTAACCAAATGCGGTCTTAGGATATCTAAGGAAAATGCATCTATCAGTTCTCAATTCCAGTTTATCAACATTTTGCTTTTTCACATGTGCTGGACAAACCCATATCCTAATATGCTTTAGGCTAGGCTTTTTTCCCAGTCCATAATTTATATGGAGTTTTAGGAACTTATTTAGTAGGAACTCTATTTAACAAATAAATAGCAGTTTATAATGCAAATTCTCAAAAGGAAATTGGCAGTTCTGACATGCTCATCATTGAACGAACCATATCTAATAAGGTTCTATTTCCTTTTTCTGCCTCCCCATTATTTTGAGATATGATACCATTCTATTTTAAATAATTTCGAAAATCATCTAAAAGGTATTCTCCCACATGATCTGATCAAAGAGCTTTGATGCTTTTTCCAAGTTACTTTTCTACTCACTACGAAATTCCCATAACTTTTAAAAGATTTCAGACTTATGTTTCATTAGGTATAAATAACCATACCGAGAATATTCATCGGTGAATGTAATGAAATAGTAAAAACCACCTCTTGCCATATGATTTATTGGACCACAAACATCTGTGTGTATTAATCCCAAAGCTTTTGTGGCTTTAATTCCTTTTCTTAGAAATGAAATTTTAGTCATTTTTCCTTGCAAGCAAGGCTCACAAATTGGATAAGACTCAATTTTCAAAAAATCTAAAGGTCCATCCTTGACTAATCTATTTAGACATTCTAAATTGAAATGACCAAGTTTCAAGTGCCACATGTAAGTCTGAATTACATCCCTTTTTCTTTTAAGGGGTAACATAACAGTGGATATATCATTCTCAACACAAATTAATAGAATTATCAATAGGACTAATAAAGTAAATACCATCTATTAAAATGCCAGAAACCACAAATTTATTATTGTGCTTAATAACAACTTTCAAAGAAAAGAAGAAACAATATCCCAACGAAATTAACTTTGAAACATAAATTAAATTTCTACGGACATTTGGCACAAATAGACAATCTTTTAAAACTAGAGTCCTATTAAATGATAATTCTAAATAAGAAGTTCCTATAGAAACTATAGCAACTCTTACACTTGTTTCCAACTTTATTAGCATCTCTCCTTCCTTAAGCCTTCTGGTCTCCTTGACCCCTGCAACACATTGCAAATATGGGAGGTCGCACTAGAGTCTACACACCAAGCATTAGGAGGACCAATCAATAAATTGGTTTCAATAATAAACAAATTTAACATACCTTCTGAAGGTTTGTCCTTTTTCAGCGTTGCCAAATAATGACAGGCAATTTCTCTTCCAATGGCCAAGCTTTCCGCAATAGAAACAATTTCCTTTGCTTTTCTTTTTATCAATGCCTTTTATAAAACTACCTTGTTTCCCAGAGAACTTAGAGCCAATAGATTTCTTATTAAAATTATTCCTGCCTTTAGACTTGAATTTTCTTGGACCTTCCTTCTCACCCATCATTACAATGGGTTGGCTCTTTAATAAGATCCTTTGTTGCTTGCAACATATTTAGCAGCTCTGATGGTGCAACGATCATCTTATTCATGTTGTAACTGAAAATAAATTGATTATAAGAATCTGGTAAAGATGAAAGGATCGCATCAATTTTAGTTTCACCTTCAATATCTGCACCCAAAATTTCCAATATGTAAATGAAAGATATCATTTTCAGGACATGTTCCCGTACTGGAGTACCTTCCACCATTTTAGTGGACATCAAACCTTTTGGCAATTTGGCATGCACTTCTGCTCTGTTCTCCAAACATTTCTTTCAACCCTCATGCTGCTTTTGCAACGCATTGGTCATTGAGGCCAATATGTAGCATTTTGCAACATCATCCGCCTCATGCCACTAACTAGCAGCCTCACGTTGTTCATCAGTGTAACGCCCACCTGATAGACAAACACATATATATAGCTAACTAATCCATACACCCATTTCTATTAAATCCCAAATGCCAAATACATGTTGTTCACATCTCAATGCCCCAGTTCTAATCCCAAACATGCATTTTACAACAAGTATGAAATGAAAGCCAAACAGATAATAAGTGCCCTACAGACTTACAAATTTATCCAAGAACATTATTGGTTACACAAAATGGAGTTTCAACTCAACACAAATACAGTCTTGGGCTTACATTCAACAAATAACAATAAAACAAAAATGAAGCTTCAGTTTCGAGTCCTTCTAAGTCCATGCCTTGGCGGGGCATAGCACTTGTACCAGAAATAGTTTCCCTTATAGGGTGAGTCATAGCCCAGTAGAGATATACTACACAACATATGAACAATGACAAAACTAAAGAGGAGTATGATCATGCCATGCTCATGATAAAACAGTTTCTCTCTCTTTTTATAAAGCATGCAATGCTGAAATATAATAACAAATATAAAATCATTTCCATTTTAAACCATATCTGTTACATGAATATGGGCCCTATAAATCTCTAGGTGAGTGTCTGCAAATAGGCCCTAATGCACTACCACTGACATTTTTACCAGTAAACTGGAAGGCTCGACACCTAACCGCGCGGTTCTACACCCCCTATCCAGCAACAAATGAGGAATGTCGTTCAATTTACCTAAGTCTCGTGCATTTCTACAACAATCATGGCTATCCTCCACTGATAGCCCAAAATAGATATTTCTAAACAGATATTTAAACAATTAAATTCCGATAAATACAATCTATTCCACATCTCATTAAACATGAACAAGTACACTAGTTTTCATATCACAATCACGTCCGGTAACCTCTCAAGGTCCATTTCTAACCGTGTCGGTTTTATTCCAACAGATACATTAAGCAAAATAATACCGTTAATGCCCAAGAAAATATCATTTTCTTTCCAAACTCATTCTCCAAGCATTATTCAATTATGACATCCTATTTAAATTATATACTAGAGAGGTTCTAGCTGTAATGCCCAAATACACTAACGCACAAAAAGATGGAAGGTGAATGTGACCTAAGCTGCTAGGTTGTCTCCTAGATAGCCACTGAATAGAGTTCCTCTGTTGAACTAACAATACTTTCTAAATGTAAAAACAAGAATACTGATCAGGCTTACAAACTTTAACAGTTATCTCAAATTATTTTTAATGTGCCAATATATAGTCAAAACCAACAAACAAAGCTTGCTACAACATCAGGGACATATTACTTAAAATTAATAGGGGAGCTCACAAACTCAACTACTTTGTTCCAAAGTATGTGACATGAATGGCTCCACAAACGATCAAAAACCACAATGCTTTCATAAACCTGTATGCAAAGGCATGTGCTTAAGCACCTTGCTTATTAAACTTTAACTTAAAGAACCCTCCGCGTCATATAGTTACATTTAAAGAGTCATCCTTAGTCCAATGATCCTGAAGCTTACAGAGCGCAAACCTCTCAGTAGAATCAAGGCTGTGTGCAATCTGAATTGTGATCATAAATTATTGTCATACTATGAAGCATAAATATGAAAACTTGATATCATAAAGATAAACGAGATGGAATATGTTGATACCACAAATTCAAAAGCAGAAGATCTATTTTTGGAAACACAAAACAATTCATTTTATACACGGTAGGACAATAATCAACTTCCACAAGGTTTAGAAATGTAGTAGTTGTACATTGCTTTGTAATTATATGTTCAACTATATTTCTTAAAGAAAACATTAAATACACCATTCATGTATTTCCACAAATGAATCAGATAGACAACAAAATCAATGCAATTCACCTCGACGAATGTGATTGGCAGCAGCATAGAAGCAATAATTGGAGGTAGCACAAGCGGTTGATATTGAATAATTTGGTCCCATAAAACCAAGCTCAATTGCAAGCAAGGCTGAGCCCATATTTGTTATAGCGCAAGGTATGAAAAAGTGGAGTCATTTTCCTGTAACTTCCCTCTATCTTATCTCCTCATGATGTATCTATAGTGTGTATAGTATATTTTCCTGTATACTCTGGGGTTCAAAAGGTGTAAAGAGTATACAGGAAAATATACTATACACACTATAGATACATCAGGAGGAGATAAGATAGAGGGAAGTAAAAATCATAAAATCTCCCACCACCGAAAACATCATGCTTATTCCACCCTCTCTTTGCTTTCTCCTTCCCCCAAAAATTCCCTGACTGTAACATCTTTTCTTTTTATTTATTTATTTATTTTTACTATTTTCTATTTTCTCAAATCATGGTCCGAACACTCAAAACTAAAATTTTAAATTCTGCACCAACTATTTAAAAAAAAAAAAAAGTTTGGGTCATCACAATCAGTGGCATCCACTCCAGGGAGCGCAGGTGGATCAGTGGTTAGAACATGGTTCAATTTTTCAGCAATGAGGACAATTGTTAAATTTCTCTTCCAATCCACATAGTTTGGTAAACATGTGTCTGAAGAATATAAGTATTGCATTGTATATAAATCTGTAGGATGCGGGGTTTTTAATCTACTATGGTAATGCTCACTAGAATTATCATTCAAACAATCATAAACAATTTATAACCCCACAAATATAACACTTATATTTAAAACATTCATAGTGAGCATTGGGAAACCAATCCTACATGTTCAAAAATTTCTTTTGAAATAAATGAACATACCATGAATGGGTGGATAGCTACTGCCCATCATAATATCATCTCATGTTATCATTTTTCTTTCTTTTAGAAAAATTAAATTTATTTATAACTCTCAATTTTTCTTTTAGCCTCCAAATCAACTCATATGACACCTTTTGATTACCAGATAATATTTGTCTAAGTGCAAACCATTGTTTAGATACATAACATGAACATGTAAGACATAATACAACCAGATAATATTTGACATTGGATATATTTGCTTACATTGTCATTGACTAACATCTAATTGTACTTGGTGGGTGGAAACTGCTCGAGATCGCCCAAGAACGTCTACGAGACATAATGTTGTACTTTCTCAAAAAGTCGCTAAGAGACCTCGACGCACTTGTAAGACTAAGGATCAAGGTAGTGGAGTTAATGAACATGACATGAATGACATAGGTGCTGCTCTAGCAAAAACGGTTGAGGTTGAAAACGATGGGGGTAATCAATTGAATGTGAGTGACATGGGTGATGAACCAATAGATATGGGTTATGAACCAACAGACATGGGTGACTATGAAGACCAACCAGCAGATACAACTGAAAAAGTTAATGAAGATCTTACTGGACCTTTTTCTGGAGGGCCATATGACCCTTCAATTTTGAAGAGTTTTCATTGTCACGTAACAGCCAAAATTTGGCATAATGATGTAAGTCATAGTCTTACATTAATTTAATGTTTTAAATTTTGTTTCAACTTTACTAATTCTTTTTTTTTTTTTATTCTATGTTGCAGGAACGTGGAATACGTAAATGCTTAAATCATGGTTTTAAAGTTAGTGAATGGTCATTCAACTTGGAAGAGAATGAACAGTCCAAATTTCATGGTTTAATTATGGATTTGGGGTTGATTTCTTTAGTGAGTTGCTCATATAAATTTGTAAACAAAGTTATAGTTTCGGCCTTTGTAGAAAGATGGCAGCCAAAGATAAACACGTTTCATTTACCATTTGGTGAGATGTCACCAACCTTAGATGATGTTAGTGTAATTTTAGGGATTCCAGTGATTGGTAAATCAGTCTCTTGCAAGAATTTATCAAATATTGACGCTGCAAATCTGCTAGTTGAGGCTTTGGAAGTAACAATAGATGAGGCAAATTTAGCGTCGAAGGTACCACGGGGCTAGTCTATCAAGGTAGAATGGTTGAGACAACGGTTTGGGTCAGTGTCTGATGCGGACAATGATAATATCATTGAGTGTACAACTAGGGCATGTTTGTTATATTTGTTAGGTTGTACCTTATTTGCAGACAAGACAGGCACACGTGTTCCGGTAGTGTATTTGTCTTTTCTTATGGATTTGCGATCGGTTGCTTCTTATGCTTGGGGTGCAGCCGCATTGGCTTTTTTTTACCGACAATTGGGCACTGCCACAAGGTATGCTGTAAAACAGATGGCGGGATACATGACATTGCTGGAAGCTTGGATTTACAAGCATTTTGTTGGTGCTAGACCCCACCCCAATTTGGACTATAAAGAAGATCAGCCTCGTGTCTTTCATTGGATTTCTCGCACCTAATCTGGTTCGTCAACGTCTATTTTACAAAGGTTGCGAGAGGACCTCGACAGATTAGAGGCCCATGACGTAAGTCTCAATCTTATGTCAATGTATGTACATATTACTTGCTATTATTCAATCTAATTCATAACTTACATATAAAATTTTTACTATTGTAGGTTATTTGGGATCCATACCATGATAAGCATATTGAGCATCCTTTTTCTGATGTTGCTTACTATAATGGATGCTTAAAATGTGTGCACATTGTTGAACCATACCATCCAGATAGGGTACTAAGACAGTTTGGTAGGGTGCAAATTATTCTCTCACCTCCGCTTGCTCAAGTTCGAGCCTCTAGAGGATCCACTGCAAAATAGTACAACATTGCCTATAAATACTTGGATACGATTTGGTAGACTTGGAAAAATCACTTGTTGTCTGAGACAGCGCGTAGTCTTCTAGTCTTGCATCCATGGGGTTGTGTGCCAGGTTACTTGGACTGGTTTACTTCCATTTCACACGTACAAGTTCAAAACCCGACACATCGTTCTAAGTATAATCCACGCTCTGAGACCTCAGCTGATTATCGTCAACTTCAATTCGTATGTCAACTTTTACCATTTTCATTTATATATATATATATTTTGTTTAAGGCAATTGTTAAGTTTTATTTATTGTTTGCAGCGCATTGATAGTGCCTTGAGCATTTCACGTTCAATGCTCGAAATTGGATACAATGAAGCAGCTCCAACCTGAGATATGTTACGCAATGCTATGAAGAAGATAACACAAGTCTTGGAGGGCCAACAGTCCACTGAAGAACATACACCATCATAGAACTTAGTGTACACTCGTCGCAGGAATCGTGGAGCAACGTCTTAGACTTTAGTATTTGTTGGGTTCAAATGTTTTAAATGTGTATTTTGAAATCTTAGTCTCAAAGATTTGTTAGACTTTTTGATGGTGTTAGACACAAGTATAACAAAGGTCAGATAACACTTTAGTATATGTTAGTTTGTCTGAGAAAAATTTTTGGCATACATTTTGAGGGTGGTTTGTATATGACACAAGTATGAGCTAGGCTTGTATATGAAGTTACTATACCTTTTTGGGCACTCAATGAATTATTTTGATGGTTTAGAATTGGTTTGATGGTTTGGAATTGGTTTGATAGTTTGAATTGGTTTGATAGTTTGGTTTGTTTATTGCTTTATGGTCATCGTTGAATAAACAAATCTGGACTAATGAATAAACATGAATTTTATGTTCATCACTGACTAGCCGAACAAATTCTCCTCGTTCAGCATTGTTAAATCGAATCAAAATGACTCACTCAGCACTGTAATGCCGAACAGGTAGTCTTTGTTTAGCACTGTAATGCCGAACATATATGGTTTTTTTAGTACTGTAGTGCCGAACATAAATGCTTGCTGGCCCAATCACAATTGCTGACCTACTCATTTTAGCAATGCAGAACCGAATAAAAAACAATTCGTTCAGCACTGTATATCTGAACAAATATATTTTTGTTCAGAACTGTTTTGTCGAACAATAGTGATCCAGTCAGCACTGTATGTCCGAACAAAATTTGTTCACCATTGTGTAACTTGAATCCATTCCAATTCACTTTTTTCATCAACTTCAATTCAGTACAACACAGAAAATAACATTCATTTCAATTCACTGTTTACCATTCCAATTCATTAGAACAAAGAAAATAACGTGAATTAAATCCATTCAAAATACATAAACTTAAATCCATTCCAATTCACTCTTTTCCATTCTAAGCTAGTTTAACAAAGAAAATTACATAACTTAAATCTATTCTAATTCTATTTCCTAACTCACTCGTATGACAATAGTCCCTATCCAGGTCTATTGTTTCGATTGTGGCTACGTCTAGATTGATGAGTGATTTGAAATGTTGTACTCTGGAACTATATGCAACCTCCCAGCCTACTGCACAAGGATCATGGTACCTCCGCCAGTTAGTTGCTATGGGTGGAATAGGATGACGAGGCTCCAAAATGCGTTACAAAAAAAAAAAAAAAAAAATTTAAAAAATATTAGAATGTACAAAAATGTTGTCATTATTAAGAAATTTGTCGTTATAATGTACAAGAATGTACAAAAATATTAGAAACTACTACTTGAACAAAATGATTGTTGTTGACAAAACCAATACATATCTCCTTGCGAGAGGCAACAGACATCGGTATTGACCTAAGAGGGAGGAATGTCAAACATTGTTGCATAGACAAGTGGACCAAAACAACTTGGTAGAAAGACGATATAAGATGACCCATGTCAGGCATCGTCATCCACCGGTCCAACCCAGGGTTTGGTTCAAAATATGCCAGGTCATCGATTCTCTGTTGTGATCCAAATAATTTCCTATAGTGGTCACTATGCGCATGCAACTCTTTAAGTAAATCTTTTCTCACTTGTAACCATCCTTCTTCTCCAAAACCCATCAAACCAGCAATAGCTCGGAACCCACAATTGCCATCTGCTGCAACATCCTTACTGTATTTAATATATCGTCTCAATTTAGAAGGAAATGCCTCTAAAAAGCAATTTGAATTCAATGATCGAAGCCGGTGAACCTATCACATGCCAATGCCAATGTTAGACAATAAAGTAGACAACATGACATAATTATATACCTGACTAGTAAACCATGTACCTTTTCTGTCTTCTTTGTTTTCACCTTTTTTGTTGTTACACCCACCTTGGCAATGACTCTGGGTGAATAACTATCTTGTGCTGAAGCAACTATTTCAAACGCAGATGGCTCACGATGAGTAGAGGTCTCAATCTTCAATTTTGGCTGACCCCGTGGATTAGACTTCACTTCCGGCTCAATCAAAAATGTACAATCAGGTTTGGCTAACTCCCTCATTTTCTATAACAAAAACCTCTTCACATTTGGATCCACCTCCTCGAATCGTTTAGGAAACAATTCTAACTCAGGTGTACAAGTCCACTCTTCACTTACAGTGTGTGGGGTACTCAACATATCAAGCTTAGTCCAATATGAATAAATCGAAGTGAGGGGAATTGACCGATTTTCCCTCATGTAATTTCTTATCTCATATGCACATGGCAAACCATGAGTACGTCGAACGACACATCCACATGCAGTAATATCAATGCCAACATAAGATGCTCATTTAGACTCTACCAATATGATCTCTAATGCAGTAATTGAGACATTACCACGAAGCTCCTTAAATTGCACAGGTTTGAAATCATGTTGCACAACTATCTTACTTTTCTCAAATGATGATTTTATTTCACTATGTTGCAACTCAAGTAAATTGTGTATCCTTGTCCAATTCGACTCAAAATTTCCTTGACTTGATCCAAGATGTCTTTTAAGTTTTGCATGTGAACTCTCAACCCTATATATGAAAATAAACTGTTATAAAAATAATGTTATAAAAAACCAAAAAACTAATAAATTTAAATGTTCGTATTTACCTATTTGTTGTAGAATTTCCAAAGTGCATAAATGTGTCAGTCCAAACTGCCACAAATTTCGACTTGTATGTATCCAACCAAGATGAGTTAACATAATGAAGTGCATCTTGATAAGTATTGAACTCACTATATAACAAAGATAGTCGTTGCATGTATACTTCTTCAGACGATGACATAACCAACATATTCCAACTCATTATAAACATTTCTCATTTATCTTTTGTCTCAAACATCTTTTTTGCAATTAGCAAGCACATTTTTTCCAATATGCCATCTACACAACAAATTTGTAGTTGCAGGAAACACCATACATATGGCATTCATAAGGGCCAATTCTCTATCTGTGACAATAATAGAAGGAAGAGTATTTGCATCCATGGCACTACGCAAAATACCAAGTGCCCATATGTAGTTATCCTCCTTCTCATACTGGAGGTATGCAAATGCAACTGAAAAGGTCATGCATGTCGATGTCACACCTACAATCTCCAGAACGGGCAACCGATATCAATTGGTCTTATAAGTACAATCCATCAACAATACTTTTGGAAATGCACGTAACAAATTCAAACTAGTAAGATGTACAAAGAATAAATCCGTCACTGTCTCAGTATCTGCACAGCTTCTATGCCATTCAATGTACTTGTTCATCGTTAACTGACCTAATAGTTGTTGCATTTGAGATCTCCCAGCTTTTTCAGCAACTTTATACCTATGACGTGCATTGTAAATTGTCTTCATTGTGGAAGCATTTGCATCATCACGTTGTTTCAATGTAACCAATATCTCACTCAGTCGTACCATACTCTTCGACATGTCTACCAACAAAGAGGTTTCCTTATGTGTATAGCGATCCCGGTGTTCCCTTTCTGTAATTGTTGTATTCTGGACTTTGGTTCTGTGGAGTTGGTGGTTGTTTATCTTGTTGTCATCCTTTAATTCCATATGTTTGAGTTTTAGGATGTGTTGGGTGTGTTTCGAACAGGTAGGTTGAGTTTTGGTCTCAAATCTTGTTGCCCAGTTTTCAGGTGATCCGCTAAAGCGGGTCTTATTGCGCTCGAGCGGGGTTTACACCCTCTCAGTATTTCGTGCCTCTGCAAAAACTTCTGCAGGTGTGTTTTTCACGCTCGAGCGGGTTTTCTTACGCTCGACGAGTCACGCTCGAACGGGCCTCTTGGCGCTCGAGCGAGTAGTTCATTGTCTGTAAAAGTTCTGGGGGTCGTGGATCTACGCTCGAGCGAACTGGTTTTTGCGCTCGAGCGGATGTATTTTGTTCTTGTGTCTTGGCGCTCGAGCGGGCCTTGTTGCGCTCGAACGTGTCCAGATTTTTGTGCTTGACGCTCGAGCGTTCTATTCTCCGCTCGAGCGGGAGTGTCGTATATCAGTTGGCAGCTGGGCATTTTTGAATCACTTTTTACATTCACTCTCTCTCTCTTACTTTCTAAAAACACTTTTTGAGAGCCTCTCTCTCTAGGATCTCCCTTCTCTCTAGGGTTTGATTTAGCTAGAGTGTTCCACTCCCTTGGTGCCTTTGTAAAAAGTGTGTTGATCGTCAAGGGCTACGTTTTGATCTGAGAAATTTTTTATTTGGAGCACTTTGAATTTCTTCAACTTCCCCGTTTGAGCTCTAACTTTGAGGTAGGGATATCCTACTCCATCTTATGAGTTTTGTCTTTAAATTTTGGTATTTCGATATGTTGGGGGTTGTTGGGTAATTTCGAGAAAGTTTGGGGTCATTGTGTAATTTTCAAAAGAGGGGTTTTCAACGTTTAAAGCCTTTATGTATGTAATACATTGGAAAATGGACTTGGTGTTGGATTGTTGATGAAAATGGAACCTTAGGGTTGGTGTTGTAATTATGGGAGAAAGCCCTAATTGTTGATAAATTAATTTGCATAATTAATTTTGGGAGATGAGAAATTGAATAGGAAATATTCAAATTGGAAAGGTATGGGATTAAAGGGTGTAGTTGGATTAATTTATCACTCACCTAAGCAAATGTTGATAATTTATCCATTTGGTGCATTTATTTTCTGTTTAGAAATAACTGTTTTGGGCTATCGGTAGAGTATAGTCTTGATTGTTGTAGACAATGCATGATGATTAGGCAAACTAAAACTAATCAATTGAGTAGGCTATCGAGTATAGCGGTTGATATAATACATCGAAATTGTGTATTGAATGATTGAACATGTATATGATAATTGTTTATATACATTGTGTTGTGTGGGAGGAGATAGGGGATGTACTCCACGGTTTAGGGGAAGATAGGGGATGGACCTCTAAACCGGAGATTGTTTTACATTGATACAGCACTACAATGTGTATCAGTTGTGAAGTATGGAAGTGTTTTGTTATATTGATACAGCACTACAATGTGTATCATTTGGGAAGTATGGAAGTGGTTTAGTGTGTTATTGATACAGCACCAAAATGTGTATCCATCATGAATTTCGAAAGTATCTTAGTGACGAGTTATAATCTCATTAAATGATTTGGCCAGGTTCTGAGTCTTGTTTTCAAACTTAAGGTTGAATAAGAAATGGAAACTAAAGTGTGCCGTAGGCATGATTGTCGTGAAACTGTAATACGACATACGTTGGAATATAAGTGTAGACCATCTATTGAATGCTATTATTTTAGTCATTGTTTATAGTTGGTTTAGTATATTTCTACTGGGCTGTGGCTCACCCTTTATGGGACATCATTTTCAGGTACAGGTAGCATGCCACCTCCAAGGACATAGCTTACGAGGCTAGAGGCAGACAGACTGTTTCTGTTGTTTGTTTTCTTTTGATGTATTACATGTATATCAAGCCAAGGGCTTTCTTTGTATAGAGTTAGTACTGTCTTTTTGTAACCAAGTGTTGACTTGGAAAGTTGTAAGCCTATAGGGCATTTACTTTTGTTGTCAACATGTAATACATTTTGTAATGATTACTCTGAAGGAATATATTTATGCTTTATTCTCTTATGTCTAAGCATGCTATTGTTGGATGATTTATGGGTTTATTTTGAGGGCTTTACAATGTGACAACCTTCTAGCATAAGAATGACCTTCAAGATATTCTGCAGCAGGATGATTATGCACACCACAAACAACTATGAAGATCCAGTCATCATTTGTGGCTAATTTTTTGCCCTTCAATAAAAAGGACATTCACATTTTTTTGTACCAGTCAGTCTTGCTTTTTTTGTCTTAGGCCTGCTGTTTTTTCGAGTGTCCCTATAAGATCTACTCATCTTGCAAGCTAAGTTAAGTCTTGGCTTCCTACCACGTATACCACCTCCATCTGATTTCTGCACAACAATAACAAATCCATTTCTTCTTCCAACTTGATGTGCCCATCGAATTAACTCATCTCGACTCTTGAATATCTGAAATAAATAAATTAAACTAACTAATTATTGCACATAAAAAAGGTACATTATTTGTAAAACAATCAAAGACTCACTTCATAAGTAATAAATTCATTACTATAATCCATTACAAGTTCTGAATCAACCTTACTGCCTCTAGTCGAAGCATCACCCTGAAAACACGTGTGAATGAAATTTTAAAATTGAAAAAATGATGTTCATTTCAACAGTCCCGAAACTAATGGTTTTGTTCAGTTCAATAGTGCCGAAAATAAAGATGATATTCGGTTTAACAGTACTGACTATATGTATTAATGTTCGGAACCTATGTATTGAATGAAAGGATTATGTTCAGTACTGTATTACCGAACATAATCCTAACAGTCGGCAAACTAGTACCGAACAGCTCAAACAAAACAAGAACAACTGAAAACGACTGAAAACGATCGAGAATGTTAATATAAGACAAATAAACTTACCAATGGAACGCCGGTCTCTCTAGAATTATTATCCTCGTCCTCCATTGCTCTACACAATGAAATAAGTGATGAAGTATACATTATACTTGAAGCAAAACTTTCAAGTTCAATAGGGTTGATGATGGTGATGAAGATGACACATTCAGGATTTAAGATGATTATGAAAAATAATAGATTTAGGGTTTATGTTGGTTGGTTATGAAAAGTAATAGGTTTAGAGTTTACAGACATGGAATACGTATACTTGGAGTTGGAGTTGGAGTTGGAGGTAGGGGTGGAGGTGGGGGTGTGGGTGGGTGTCCAATATTATAGAAAATTAGTTCTTATTTGATAGGTGGGTGTTCCATTTAATAATTTCTTTTAATGTAATTTTACTTTAGGGTATAATTGTAATAATAAAAAAATTATAAAATGGGGGGTCCAAAGAATTTTGGCGGGTGCTAATAGTAGCATTCCTTACTTAAGGCATACTAAACACAATTTTAATTTTATTATTTTTGCTCAATACACACCATCCATTTTCAAATATACCTAAAATATCCTTATCTTCTTCAACCACCCCACCAACCCTAACCCTAGCCGCCGCCACTCACCGCAGGTCGTCGCCTCTCCCTCCTTCTCCAGTGAATCTCTTCCTCACTCCTTCATCCATCACTTTCCCTGCCTTACCACTTCTAACCACACTCCCAAACCCTTTTTCACCCCATTCTTCCCTCCACCACCAGCTCAACCACCTCCCCACCATCGCTGCCACAACCTCTCATCCCATCCCATCTCATATTCTACTTCCTCTTCTCTCTCTAAAAACTACCAAACCTACCCTCGCCACCACAACCCTCCTTCTACAGAGATCTTCCCCAACCCATCGGAGAGGAGCTTCTCGCCGAAGACAACTGCAGTGGCAAAGCTTCGAATCAGAGCTTGAAATCCTAGATCAAAGTTTTAAATTTGGTTTGCATGATCGAACTCCTACAAGCCCTAGATCTAGATCTGAAAACCCTAGGATTCTCTCTCTCTCTCTCTCTCTCTGCGATAGAGAAAAACGAGCCATGGCCGAAGTGGGAGACTGGGCTGTTCGTTGATGGAGAGAGGGAGAAGGGTTTGCATAGGGGAAAGGGGTCGCTAGTGAGGTAGGGAGGTTGTGGGGGTTGCGATGGTGGCTAGGTTTCGGTGACAGTGGCCGAAGGTAAAATCAGGCGGCGGAGAGTGGTGGTGTGTGGGGGGTATATTGATATTGTTTTGTGGTTATTTTGGTCATTTTATCTAAGGTCATTATTGTAATAAAAAATAACCAATTAATGGTGTGCCTTGTTTGGGATGTTCTAAATAAGTGCACTTTTTGAGTTTTTATGAAATTTGGGTTGAGTTTGAAATGATGTGGTAGAGAGGTAATGTAACTTAAATAAGATGATATAACTTAAATAGGATAGTGACTTTTTGGCTTTTTGACTTTTTTAGGAGATGCCAAACCTAACCTAAATGTGGTGTGTAAATAACCCTCCCCCCTCTCTCTCTCTCTCTACATATATATATATATGCTATTTTTCCAAATTCATATTTATTTATGCTTGTCTCTCTCTGTATTTATATATACATTACATTTCGGTTCTCTGGTTCGGTTTAGTTAAATAGATTTTGCTTCTTTGTATGCTCTGTGATTCTAGTTGCTTTTGTTTCTCAATTCAACTAATAACTGCTTCTCATCGAGTATTTTGATTTTTTTAAAAAAAATAATGTGCTCATGATTTGGTCTATCTACAATTGAGTTCTTTCTGGGTTAGATTATTATTATTAATTTTTTTTTGGTATTAGTATAATTTAAGATGATTTTTTTTTTTAATGCCCAAAACACCCCAAGGCAGGATCTTAGGATCTACCCTTACAAGCCAAATGAAGGAAGCTAACCGATCTACCTAAACCGTTGGACTTTCACCACTTGAGTAACCCTGGTCAGTGAGGAGAGAAGCAAACTCCCTTACCAACTAGGACGGTCCCTTAGTGGTATTTAAGACGATGTTGCTCTCAAACTTATCATCGAATTGTATTCAAGTAATGGTATGCCAATTATAATCACACACATACTTGATTCTGGTAATTTGTTGGAATTGGCATCTTCATTAATTTAAAAAATAGAAAAATATATATATATACTGATGTTGAAGGCATTATAAGCTTCAAGTCTGTCGAATCAAGTTCCACCTTCTCTCTCCTAAAACCAATTGATGTTAGGGAGGGCTTCGCTTATGTTTTATTGCATTCGACATCGTAACCTGTGGGCCTGTTTTTAGAGCAGTCACTGGGAGCGGCATTATGGACCAACAAAGTCCAAGAGATAATTTTCTGGGAGCAATCCATTGATAACTTTTCAAAAGGAAAAGGCGGACACATTGATGGCTAGATGGGTTAATAGACTAAACTTTGATTGCAATGGGTGAATTGACAAGAATAACCGCTGCACTAAGAGTAATCAAATAGCTAAAGTGCATGTGATTTTTATAATATAAAATAAAAAAACCAAAAAAAAAAAAAAAACAGACATAAGTTTTTCACAAATCAATTTGTATGCATAAGAAAAAGAAGTCTTCTTCTCTAAATAAACTAAAAAACTAGGTTTCCTAGGATTGTTTCTTGGTATCTCTATTTGTATTAGACAAAAACAAAGACCTTTTTTTCCTTTTTTTTAACAACTAATGTCATGTAGTGATTTAGAAATCCACTTGTCCACTTGAGTACACATTGGAGGGCTTAGGGCGCAAGATTTTGGAATTTTTCTATGAAAATTAAAAGAAGGCTCCATTCAAGTGGGCTTAGAGTCCTTGATTCTGTTGGAGATAAGATTATATTGTCAAAAATATCAGAAGATATGGAAGATAATAAAATATATGGAGATCCCATGATTTGTACTTATTGTGATTTTTTGTATCTCTGATTTATTTTAATTCCTTAATTGAAGGGATTTGATTATATCTCCCACTCTATACATATGGTGTATCATGTAAAGAAGAGTATGGAGTTGAGTGAATGAAAGATGTAGCCCATAGGGCTTTGTGTATGTGAATGTAGGCCAATATTGACTGAACCACATTAAACCTTTAGGTTCTTTCTTTTCTCTTTTCTGTTTTCTCTCTATATTCAACCTTATTGCCTTATTACAGAATTCAACTAACTCTAGCAGCACCTTGCTTGTACAGCCTTGAGCCGGGCATGCTGGTCTTGCCCAAATAGCTCTATTTCAAATTGTTTTCAAGTACGAAGTGCATAGGACTAAGTACGGGTCATCCTAGGTCAAATTGTGACATAAAATGCTTGTGTCCTATACTAATGTAGTATGCTCATGCAGCTATACATGAGATTAAATTTCAAACACTCTTTGCATTGTCTTTAAAGATATTCATTCTTGAATATGTAACACATGTTTTGTCCATGAAAATTACCAATACACAAAATCTTAACACCTTCATTTTAGTTTCACGTTCATTACTGAAATTAGCAGCCATTTGATGCAGAGGAAAAGAAAATCCCTACAGAGAAACAATCATTAGATTTTTTTTTCCACTGTGGTAATATAGGCATCTTGCTTATTCAAATTCAAAAGCTTTTCAATATTAAAGTAATTTACTTTACTTTTTCTACTAAACAACGTAATTATGTCCTTGTGTAAGAATTATTGTATAACATGTGCCAAAATCAAGTTATTTTATATTCTTTCATATGTATGATTGTTTAACATTATTATTTTTTTTTTTATAGTTTTTACTGATTCTTATGATTCCTAATTCTATTCTTGATTCACAAAATTAGAATTTTGATTTGCAATACAAATGTTGATTTACCATGTTTGTTGCAACATACACAACCCAAAACAGATGGAACATGTTGGTGTAGGAAGGAGAATGCACCAGAACTAAACGCAAACTTGTTTGTACATTTCTTGCTTGAACTGTAGGTTTTGGATCATGCTAGTCGATGTAGGCCAGGATTGATAACTATGTAAAGCATTTGGAATGAAAACAGGCTGGTCATAAAAACTGTACTCAACTCGTGTTGTGCACTCATCATATTCCTGTTTAATATCACAATAGTAATGATTCACGCAGCTTTATCCAAATCTTCAGCACATTTATTTGCCAAATTCAATTGTAACCACGAAGCGGTAATGACTTGAAGCAGCAGATTTAAAAGTTTGAAGCTTCACATCATAACTTAAGGTCATATAGTATGCAAAGTGAAATGTTATTGTGATTATTCTTTCCATTGGTTTTTGTCTTTTCTTTCTATGTTTATATTCATGTTAAATCTTTTACTTCTTACTTATTGATAAATAAACAAACAAAGAAAATAAAATATTTGCCTCTCATCTACCATTTATTTTCCCCCGCTCTTCTCCCACTTGATTGCTGATATTGATATCTTTCAAATTTGTCCCATACTCTGGTGCTGATATTCTTGAAGGTTGTTTTGTTTGCTTTAAATTTTGTTATTATTTACTAACTTAAAGCTCACTTTCCTTGGAATTTGCTTAAAATTAGTGTTGCTACTTTGTAAAACCAAATTGGATGTTGTCTGCATACCATTTTAAAACAAACTTGTCGGCAAGTTTCTTCCTTGAAAAAACCTAATCCATAAAAATCGACTCGTACATTCATTTCTTTAATTTTTGGTCCTTTTCAGAAACCTAAGAAAGTGATCTACACAGCCATTTCCTTGTGGCTTGGTGTCTCCCTTGCAATTGAAGTATTGTGAGATGGTTTTGATTCAGCAAATTTGCTAGATACGTGTGATGGTATTGCAGCTAACCAAGAAGAAGCCATATGATGGCCTCTGCTGCTGTTATTGGACTCAGTGCAGGAAAGAGGCTATTGAGTTCCTTCTATTATTCTGATCTCACAGAAAAGCTGTCATGTGGTTATGATTATGGATCAACATACCATTAGGCTGCTTCAACAAAGAATGTTATCACAGCAAATAAGTCCTCCAATAATAGCACTAGTTTTTTGTCCAACCAACACACACGGTCCTTAAAAGCTCAAAAAGAACATGTGAATACTGCTTCTAAACCTTCAATTGCTGAGGTGTGGCTTCAAAGATTGAACCACTTGGAGGAGGACAGATCTCATTCAGAATTTTCAGTGGAGGCTTTTCTCTTGTTACAGAAGTCAATGCTGGAAAAGCAATGGAATCTTTCAACTGAGACAGTAATAACTGATGGAAAAAGAGAAAATACCCACAAGAAGATGCAGGTCACTGGTTCAGGGACATCTGCTTGCAGGCGGAGAATAGATACTAGGAGGAAAGTTATGATGCAAAACTGTTCCATGATTCGACTTAGTACAAGTAAGCAGCTAAAATGCATTATCAGGCCAGAGCTGCTTCAGAACCGTTTGAAAGGATATGTGAAGGGAGTAATAAGTGAGGAATTGCTCACCCATTCAGAAGTAATTCAATTATCTAAAATAATAAAAACTGGCCTTTACTTAGAGGAGCAGAAATCGAGGTAATTCATCTTTTTTCTTTCTTATTTATTTAGAGTGAATGAACCACTTTGATTCAGTTACTTGTTTTGTTACTACCCTCACCATGAATGACACTATTTTCCACGGTGAGATGTTTACACAACACAAGGGAGGTAACAGAAACATAGATTTGTTCATTAAAGATACGTGGAACATCAGAAATTTTGTTTCTGTCTTGTTTACTTATTCATCGATCGTTTGTGAAAGGTAACACATTTTTCATGTATTATGGTCCTCAGGGTCACTGTTTAAGCCTTTTGGCAGTTAATATCTGCTTTTTGTCTTGCTTTCCTTGTAGTATAAGATTTGCAAGCTATTTGATTTTAGATATAAATAATTCCCTTCTTATCTTATCATTTACATGTCCATAGTTGTTCTTCATTCATGGAGAAGTTATCTGGTTAGGGCCTAGTTTGGTGGTGCGTGCTTTCTGATGATATGTTTTCAATTAAGAGTCTTCGCAGAGAAAAGCTCAATGTAAACTAGTTTAGTATTATTTTGTCGCTGCATCTTGAGCTATCACTTCTTGTTTTTTCGCCAAAGCACCTCAATTACTACTTTAACGTACAATGCTTTTTGGTGATGTACCTATAAAACTCAAAGTTCTTCAAAGATACAACCAAATCACCATGAAGCACTTTAAGGACAGCAAAAGCTCTTTCAAGCTGAATGCACCATTGCATCAAATGGGGCCAAAGAAATTTACCATGCCTGTGTGATACAAACCACTTGGGTAGAAGGGTAGAATTCACCATTGAAAATCGACTTGCAAGGGGAGGGTTCCCAAGAGTTTTATGTTCACATGCCCAAGCTTGCTGTTAACCAATGTGGGATCATAACATACCACCACGCTCTGCAGCCGATGTCCACGGCAGCCCACTCTATCAATACTGACCCAGCTATTGCCATTTTCCTTTTGGCGGCTTCATTCACATATTAGTATTTAAGGGTGGGAATCTTCAACATGAACAGTACACGAAGTTAGCGGGTTAGGGTTGATCATTTTTGACACAAACATGAATATGACACAACCTGGTAACATGAATATTAAGTGTCAAGTTAGTGTCGAACTTGCATAACATGAAGTTGACATGGATAATCCATTTAATGAAGAATTACTTGCATATTTTAATGTTATTTCTACTGAGAGGTATATGACATTTTTGAATCTTCATGTAACTCCATCCAATTGAGTAAAAAAGTACAAAAAATAGGATTTTAAGGCTAATATAGTTTTTCTTATTTTTCATTTATGACTGTGTACTTTTTGTAATATATTTTAGAGTCAATTTAGTAAAAAAAATATAATAACATATAGTTTTTGTAAAAGGGAAAATGACATTGAGTTGAAATCAAACATCTTTGTGAATAATTTCATTCGGTAGTGATTAGTTTCATTAAATTTAATTTATGGGGAAAAAAATAATTTTCCATACACTAGGTGTTTTTCATTGAGGGTGAAAATTTTCAACATGACACGTTAATACAACATAAACCGAACACAAATTGTAAGTAAATGACACGACGCAATAACACCAAAAAATAAACTGGTTGGGTTAGTGTTGAGGTAGTTCTAACACGAACCCAAAATGACATGACACAAATATGACCAACACGACACTATGCCCACCCTAATCAATATTCGACACCTTAAATAGGTATCTTAATCCATCCTAAAGGTCACTGCCTCCGCTGCTCGAATCGCAAAGTCACAGCCCATCTAACTCCATACTCGTATAAGTTGGGTCTGATTTAATACTCGATGTGGTGGGTGGCTTTGATATACCAAACTACTGTAAGGAAACTTAAGGAAACCTAATCTAAGGATGCCTGCAATTAGAATTGTAGTGGGTTTTCGTTATGGAAAGCTTCTAGGGTTAGGATTATGTACGAGCACAGAAATAATCTTCTCCTATAATCCTGTTGATCAAGTTTGCACTCCTCCAAACGTCGTCGCTTGCTACCTGAAAACACAAACGTGAGCTAGCCAGCGGGTGTGTACCGGAAACCTCTCCGATGCCTAAGTCAGCAAATAAATAATAAACACAAAAGCTCTGTGTATTCTAGAGTGAGAATTATGATACCTGTACATAGGTCCTGTCATGAGCTTTTGTAGATTCCGCCTGGCACCATCCTAATAAGACTCCAACTCTCCTTATAAGAGTCCTCCTAGGAATCACACTCCCAAGGATAATGCCCATCCTGATAACTCCTTACTCACTGCTAACCAAGTGAGATAGTTGCGACTATTACCTCGGTTGGCACAAGACTTAACCGTGCTCACATAGCTCGGTGCTACTTTAGGCAACACTATCAGTCTTGACTTTGAGATGACGCCCTGTAGAGCTATTCTTTAGCTCGGCCCTCCTTTCACTGATACCTTAGTCTAGGATAGCCAGGTCATGCCGCTGGTAGCCCATCTCTGATCGACTTGACGCAGATGATCTAGGACCGTGCTACATAACTAATTACTTCGGCCTGTAGTTCGGCCCAAATTTGAAATACGAAATGTCTTCTTGGCCTCATAGCGCGGCCCATCCGCCAAAGAAGACTCGTCCTAGCTCGGCCCAATTTGTTCACAAATCACCCTCTTAATTGCCCCTTAATTCCATTTGCGTAGCATGATTGGGATTATTGTTTCAAAGCAGAGCTAAATGTTTAAAATTCAACCGAGCTCAATACTGCCCGGTTTTACGATTTGTTCGATCTGGAAACGTCTTGTCAGTTGCTCTACACGTCGCTCCACTACTCTAGCACATCTGAAATGTCATTTATTCCTTTGGACACGTGGCATGCCCTCATTGGTCAAGTACCCCTGTTACAGCCGTCTCGTATCGTCTGAAATTTGAACAGTCCCACCCATTTTGCTTTAGACTATAAAGCCTCACTTTTTCGAAAGGCCACTACTGTTCATTTTCCCTCCCTTGCTTTCTGAGTTCCACACCTGTAACTCTTGTGCTACAGTCCTAACTCAAGTAACTACATCACCTGTTCCGCTCGCCTCTTTGTTGGTGCTCTTGTTTGATTGGATTTCGTCTTCACACTCTAAATTTGTAAGTCCCTCACGCCTCTTTCTCATTTTTGCTGATGTTCTTTGTTTATTTACCTCTAAAGACCAGCACTTCAACACTATATATGCTTGTTAGATTTACTAGAGTTTGAACGAATATCATAAACCCAAAACCACATGCTCAAACCCAAAAACATATTGGCTGGATTTTAAACCAGTCTAGAACATGATTTTAGATCCAAAATTGTTTTGTGACCGAAATAGGAACCTGTTTGCGACCTTTAGGCTTGCACCTGACCGAACTAAAAATGCTTTGACCAACAACCGAGCTATAATCCTTGAGCCGGTCCTATTTTTGGGCCGAACTAGGAATAGCTTGTGACCCACCTGTAGCTGAGCTAGGCTTATTTTGCATTGACTATTTACTTAGCCCAGTCCATTAGCTGGGCATAACACTTTTTATTTCCACTTTACAGACTTTGACTAGGTTTGCTAGGCACACCCTTGCACTTCACCCTCGGACGATTTTTGCTCAACCGAGCCAACCAAGGTCACATCAGCGCTGAGCTAGGCCGCCGTGTACAATTTTAACTTAGCAATTTTTTAAGTTTAATGGGTAAATACCGATTTTTGGTGGACTCCCCTGGAGCCATGGCCGAATTTCGAAAAGACTACCACATTCCAGACGACGTCCACCTTTCCTTAGCTGAGCTAGACACCACACCATGGGGCAAATCAGGCTTTGTTCCCTTCACCGTGGTGTCCATTGTAGAGGGGGGACTTCGGTTCCCCGTCCAACCCTTGATCTGTGAATTCCTTAGATAGACTAGGCTATGCCCCACTCAATTATCAACCAACACCTATAGGATTATCAACAGGATTGCCGAGCTAAATCGCCACCTAGGTTTCAACCTCGGTTTGGTCGAGTTGTTCCATCAATACTCGCTCGACCAGAATGACGACGGCTGGGTTTATTACCTTAGAGTCAGGAGAGGCCGAGAGAAAATTGTCAAGAGAATACCAGACAAAGACTTGAACGACGATGACTTTCTCTGGGTGTGGGGCAATTTTGAAGACCAAGAAGCCCAAATACCGGGTTATAACATAAACTGGAATATAGGAACAACTAGTAAGAACAAACTGGTTTAATTTCCTTTGTTATTTTAACAACCACCGTGCTAACCCTTGTGATTGTCCTCTGTACAGATTTGAACCAGCTTAAATCCAACTACGCCTACGCCTACGCCAATCAGGCTGCACTTCGAGCCGCACTTCGATACCGACACAGAGATTGAACCGAGCTCCTAAACTTCGAGCCGACCTACCGGTATAGTGGAAAAAGAAAAACAAAGGTTACTGACTTCCTTCTTGAATCATCACCCGAATCGGACCCCAACTTGCCCCAGATCAACCTTATCCCACTTACCGAAGAGCAAGAGATGGCCAATAGGAGAGTTGTCCGGACTTTGATCACTGAACATGCATCCAACTCGAATGCCGAGGTCCAGACCGAGAAACTACAACCAGTCAGACCATGGAAACCGTTGTTGCCTTGCCCTCCTCCCGGGCTACTTCATCTCGGCCCAGCAAGAGGCTGCACACCTCAGTCTCTCAACCGTAGCGGTTGTTGGATAAAGAAGACGTTGAGCCACCAGAGACCAAGCCACCCGTAAGCCAACCGCGACAATGAGGAGGTGCCCCCAACCATGCTAGTTCTTCTTCGGCGTGGGCGCCGACTGTAACTTTCAAAGGCCGTGCAGTGACCACACCCGACTCCGTTACCGCCAAAAAAGATCACCTGCTGGCATTTGGTTTATCCAAAAGTTTGTGCCTTCCAGCTGATATGGAAAGGTACAAGAACCTGACCAAGCTGAAGGCGATTTGGTCCGCCACAAACTCGATGGTTCTGGTAAGCTTTGGACTTCTCAACAAAACTGCTACTTTTCGCAATCTCTTAGTGTGGTTTAAACTTATCTTTTCAGACACTATGTAGGCCATCTAGAAAAATCACACTACCCACTAGCATGTGATCGAATTGCGAAAAACGGACAAGGCGGCCGTCGTCGAGGTCAAGACAAAAGAAGCTGAGCTAAAAGTCCTGAAGGCTTCTCTGGCTGAGCTGAGCATCGCAAATAAAAAACTCACCGGGCAGGTTAGCGCGACTGAGGCTGATAAGCAAAAAGCCTTAGCCGAGAAAAAAGATAGGTATTTGCGTAAACTCGCCAAGCTGGAGAAGAAGAAAGAAGCCAAAATAAAGGAGCTGCAGAAAAAAATAGAAGATGTGGAGGACCATGGTTTCAAAGAGGGTGAAGAAACCTATGTCTAGCAATGCGAAGCTGCAAAAGACATATTCTTCAAGTGCGGCTAGAAGGCCGCAGCCGAAAAGCTCGGTCAATCGCACAACTTTGAGGTGTTCCTGAATCCTCTTGCACACTTCATTCCGGTCTATATGATGGACTACGCACATGCCGTCCAGAAAAAATTCCTTCAGGTAGAAGCTGAGGAAGAGAAAGAGGTCCCAAATCCAGCCGACGTCCCCTGCCAACATTGACCTCGGTCGCCAACCTTCATTGCCAGCGCGGTCGGAAGTACCTAACCAAGCCGTGCTAAATCTTGATGAAGCGACCGAGACCTATCAAATGCGAGAAGGTGAAATTAGAGAAGTCCGGGTTGATTTGGATGCCGAGTTGGATGACCTATTTGCCTGATTTCTTTTTCTTTTTAGTTTTTTTCCTCAATGAAAATGTAATTGGGCTACAAGCTCCTCCTCTTGTACTTAACTTCTAATGAATGAAAGTATCTTTAGTTTTCTTTTTTGCCATCTTTTTGTTCGGTCCATCGTATGTCCTAGCTGGAGATGTGTATGGTGAACCATCAGGAGAAAAGTCAAGTTCCCAATCTTCATTAGGATCCTCAACTTGAGATGACTTTGCTTGTTTACTTGAATGCTTCCATACTTCATCATCCGACTTATACCTGCCATTCACCTCATCATCCTTGAAGTGTAGTCGTTTTTTTTTGCCTTTTTCACAAGCTCAGAGTCGGATCTACACCTGATGTCTCCTTGTTCTGTTCCCCTTACATATTATGGAGTGCTTTGATAGTACATTGGTGGTACTGGCGAATATTCTGGAGAAAAGGCTTCTGGTGTATACTTCAGAGAAGCTAGTGTATATTCTAGAGAAGTTGGTGTATACTCTGGTGAGTCAAGTATACAGATAGGAGATGTAATGCAATCTCCTTCCCTAACTTTTGAACCAACTTCACCCTCATCTTCCTCGTCATCACTCAAAACAATGATGGTTAGGCAAGGGGCCAAAGTAAGCTTTTCCTCCCTCCTTTTATCAAAGTATGTATGCAACTCCACAGATTGAAATTTTGAATGTGGAAATTCCTCCAATGTGACTGGGACAAGGGGACATTGCTCTAATCTCATCAGGGACCAATTTCTCCCCTTTTTCCTTCTTTGGGTTCTTCTTTCCTTTTCTCTTACTTACTTTGGCTTTTTTCTGTTTCCTGGAAACTTTTGCTTTTTGCTTTTTGGAAACTTTTGGCCCTTGTATTGTTGAAGCAACCACATTTCTAGCTTTCACTGTGGCATTTTGTTTTTTCTTCATGCTTTTTGACTGATAAACAACCCATTCACCTTCATTATCATTGTCGATAGTGATTGGGTTAGCATATGCTTTCTCTTGAGAAGGGAGCTCGATAATCTTAGAGTCCAGAAGTTCCTGAATTTTATCTTTAAGAACAAAGCACTCTTTTATCGAATGGCTAATCAAACGATGGTAGAGGCAATACTTTGGATCGTTGGTCTTTCCTACCTCATGTGGTCTCTTCACCTCAGAGAGAGCAATCAACTTTTGCTCCAATAGATCTTCAAATAGGTCTTCGACCAAATCATTTGTGAAGGAATATTTCTTCTCCAACCTCTCTTTCATAGTCACCTTTTTAAATTCCTTGGGCTTTTTAGCCCCTACTACAATGGGACCCTTCTTTCTGGTTTCGATTGTAGCTGCAGTCGGGGACTCAACCCTTTCGACGGCCCTAGGCCTCCTTCGTTTAGCTAGATGCAGCTCCATATCATGAGCTTTTGTGCATAGATCATTGAATCCTTCAAAAGTTTGAGCCATAAGAGCTGTAGAGAGCTCATGTCGAATGTTGTTAAGGCACATCCGAATTAACTCTAATTGCGTAAACTTTTGAGGACAAGCAAATGTCAAAGCTCGCCATCTTGCAATGAAATCTATAATAGACTCATTGTCACGTTGCTTGGTCTCAATCAGTTCTGGTACTCCAACTCACCTTTGTATGTTGCAGAACTGTTTAAAGAACTCCTTCACCATGGAATCCCAATTTAGGATTGATCCCTCAGGAAGGTTAGCATACCAAGTAAATGCAGAACTTTCAAGTGATTGGACAAATAGCTGCAGGCACAGGGCCTCATTCTGGGCTATTGGCCTGCACCTTGAAAGAAAATGAGCCACATGTTGTCTTGGATCTCCTGTTCTATCAAACATTTTGAAATCTGGTTGGGAAAAACCAGAAGGGAATGGAACAGCATCTACCCATGCTGGATAAGGTTTTGTAATTATTCAAAAGTTCTCATCATCTTTTTCCTTGACTTTCTTTACTTGTCTCCTCACCATATCATCAATCATAGCCATGAGCATTGGATTCATACCACCACTCTTTAGATCAGAGTAACAAGGACCATTGCCCCCTGAGACTAGTGTGCTTTGTATGCCTACGGATGTCCCCAAAACAGGTTGTGTCATTTGTTTGGGTGCACTTCCTGGTCCTGTCATTTGGGCCTGCAACTGTTGCATTTGCTCCAACATAACAGCCATTTCCCGTTCTCTTCTCTCAAGTTGTTCTTGTAGGGCCACCACTTTTTCCTTGAAACCTTGGTCTTGTTAGACCTGTGAATTTGCACCTTCTTTCTCAACCTCAGTCATCATAACTGCGACTTTGTTGATATCTCTCAATTCATTGTTTCCAATATTCGTTGAAACAAACGAAATAGAATCATCTTGTTTGTACAAAGGATTATCAACCCCCACAACATTACTCATATTTGAAGCATCTGACTGCGATGCTTTGTTTTGAGCCTCACGGGTTATGGACCTTGTTACAGGCCCTTTTCTTATTCCCTCCATAGATAGTTCAATCAAAGTAGAAATATTTCCCAAGGGTTGCTTACCCGCCTCCACCTTTGACTTTCCAACAAAGACAGGACTTTCAATTTGTTTTTGGCATTCATCTTTCGAGAGAGCCCTTTCAATAGCTCCTATAACATTTGTTGCCACTGTTCTTAGTTCCAGTTTCTTTAAGGCCTTATTTCTTCTTCGCCTTTGTCTTTTCGAAACTGGACCATTTGATGATATATCAAGTCGAGCCCCTAGGGGCATAGAAGGAACCGTTTGCGTTTTTGCAAATTCCTCATGAATTTTCAAAACAGTCCCTACATTTTTAGAGCGGACCAATTGATGTTGATTCAAATCCTGTCGGGCCAACGAGTGTTCCTTATTCGAACCCTGTCGAGCCAACGAGTGTTCCTTTGGCTCCTGAGAGTTGACTGAAATTTGTTTTGACCAATTTTGTGCTCTGAACAGAACTATTGGTTTGTAGGCCGCAACTGTTTTTTTTGACAACAGGGGCCTTTTTTCCACCAACAGGAGTTTGAGTCATTACTCTCCTCCCAATGGCCCTAATGATGGCCATGTTTTCAGCAGAGGCTTTCTTCTAGGTAGACTCCACCATTTTAATAGAGTCTTCTACCCTTTTGAGTAGTTGGGCCACAACATTTTTTGTTGCCCCCGTTGAAGCTACAACAAAAGTCGTAGTTGCAAACTGATTAGCCTCCTTTGCCTGAATTAGAAAGCTCTTCGCTCGGGCTGTGGCCCTCATGGTTGTGTACTACTTCGACGCTTTCACAAAATCTTCAGTAATCTTTCTCAAACTTTCAACTTTCTAAAGAAGTGTGACTTTCTTCGTCACACCAGTTACCTTCGAGACAGCCAAGAGCTTTCGCTCTGGAGCCCCTTGGGTGATAGGGGAAAGAAGTGCATCTTTCCAGGATTTCATTGGTTCTACCTTTGGGACATCCAAGAGCATTCGCTCCGGAGCCCCTTGGGCAATGGGTGCTATCTCTACCCTTGGTGATTTCAGAACCACTGGATTGTAGGTTTGTCTCTTGATAGCTACTTCAGCATTCCTATAACAAAAGAATACGTCAGTAAGTTTCAATTATATATATATATATTTTGTTCTTCAAAAGATAGGAGGAGAAATAAGTCCCACTGGCGTGCCAGAATTTGTAGACACAAATTTTAAAACATGAAGTGTTTCAACATATTTCAAAATTTTATGTTACAAATGTCCATTGTTTAGTTTTTGGACTAAACAGTGTTGATTATTTGAATATCAGGTTCTTATTTCCGATCTGTATTTCAAATCGTTAATTACACATTTTATACAAATGAAACCTTCGATTAATGAAGAACAAAATAAACAACAAAAGACAATTTAAGAAAAATAAATATTTTATTGAAATTGTTATGGGCTTTGAACCCTCGAATATAAAATACAATTCTTGGGTTTGGAACCCTTTACCTATTCATCGCCATTAGCGTAGGCTCTTGAGTTCTCTAGACTTCTCTTCTTCTTTCTTGTAACGACTTCTTTAGCTCTCAATTCTTTCTCTCTCTGATCTTTTCACTTCTGATTTTCTGATCCCCCGTCTTGTGTGATGGTCCTCAGGTGATAGGAATGCCTCATCTTCAATTTGAATTTCAAATTGAATGATAGCGCCATTTGAATTTTGAATAATAGTGCTATCTCATTAATCGTATATCTGAGTAACCAGATTGATCTTTGGGGTTTCATCCTCTGTGGTGTCCTTGCTGTAGGCTTTACATGTGTCATCTTTTATAGGCTCCACGTGTCATTTGAGCATCTTGAATAACGTCGTTGAGATACGACGTCGTTTTATTTATGCAGTTCAACGGATCATATTGATCTTTTTAGGAAGTGATTACCTACAACTTTCCTATCATAGGCTCTATACGTGTCATAAATTTAGTTGAAATTTATGTGCCAATAGTCACACTCGTGCCTCTCAATCATGCCTACCTGTAAAGCATAGACACCTCTCTGGAGGCAACGAATGGGTATCAAACACTCTGCCTAACGTGTCCCCCTTTTTTTGTTGAATTTTTGCAGCCAACACTCTTTCAAACAGTCTTGGACACGTTATGGACACGTTGAAGACAGAGAGACACCCTAACACAGGAGACAGAGAGAGAAACCCTAACCCATTGAAGATAGAGAGAAAAAGAGAAAGAGAAATAGAAATAGAAAGGGTGAAGAACCTGTTAAAGCCCTAGATTGAGGCTCGATCAAGGTATGTTTTTCCAATCTGTGTGTGTTCGACTCTCTCTTTCCCTCTGTTCATCGTCGAACCTGTTCATTTTCTTCGACTCTCTCTCTCTCTGTTTGGTGCTCTCTCTCTCTCTCTCTCTCTCTCTCTCTCTCTTGTTTGACACTCTCTCCTTTTTTTGTTCAACTCTCTCTCTCCTCTCTTCATGTGTCACTATCTCTCTCCCTCTTTTATTCTTTGTTTCTTCTTTTTTTTTTTTTACCCTTTTTGTTTTTAGTAATAAAAAAAAATTCCTGCTTTTACTTTTTTCTATATTTTTTAATATTCTTGTTTGCTAAAAATTAACATATAGAATAAATTATTTTTATTTGTAAAAAAAAATAATAATAATAATTTGGGAATGATATTTGATATTAAAGTAAATAAATAAATAAAAATAATATATATTTTTAAATTTTACATATAATAAATATATAAAAAAAATTATAGGGGGACTTACCGACTGATCCCATGGAAGTAAGTTAATACCAGCCAAGTCCTGTCCTATTTTCGTTTCCAATTTTACCCTTCAATATCACACCACATGCGTAAAGCAAAGAAGTTGCTCACGAGCTCTCCCTTGTGAGCTCTCCCTTGTATGTTGTCTTTGTTTTGTTCCTTATATGTTGTTCCTTTTGTTCTCTCATACTCACATACATACACACTTACTCACTAATTCACAAAAACACATCCACACACTTACTAATTCACAAAAACAAATTCACAATAATTTAGCAGTGATATACTTACACTGATAAATTTGATACTCACATACATACACATTCACTTACAAATTCACAAAAACAAATTTACAAAAATTCATGAGAAAGTTTTTTGTGAAAGGCAAATGCACTTGGAGGAGCTGTGTGAATTAATCAAGACAAGGATTGCATTGTGAGCCAAATTTTATGCTCAGGATTGCTGTTACTCAATGCAGCAGATTATTTGCAACATTCAGGAGATTCGGCTTGGTTTCTAGCTATCACTGGTGTTAAGCTGGGGATTGCAAATGGTTAGTCTATGGTGGAGGTGAAGGGTGAATTTCTGGTGTTTTTTCTAATATTTTGCTCTGATTGTTGATCTGTCTGTTGGGTTGTTTTGATGTCATTGGATGCTGGAAGTCTTGGTGATTCTTTGGATCAGGAGATGTATGCTAAGGGCTGTTGATGGATTGGGTTTTGTGTTGGATTGTAGTGCACTTATTAATGCTCAGGTGAGAGGTTGTATGACATAGGTCTGTTGCTTTATGCTGTATATCAAAATCCCAGAGACGGTGCCTTCTCGGTCTGTTAAGAGAGCCTTAACATAATTGTTGATTTACTGATGTCCTGAAGCAAGTGTGTTGTGGCAGCAGCAGTATTGTGCATTGTGCTTTGTTGCTGTGTAGCATTGTGGCAGCAGCAACATGTTGCAATAGTAGTGTGGGTCTCCAACTCTCTTTTCTTATTTTTTCTTCTTTTCTCTTCCTTTGGCTTGTGTTGGTTCCTCTCCAACCTTTGTAGTTGTGCTAGCTCATGATTGAGCTTTATGCACTTCCCTCCTTTATTGATGTAATCTCATATGAATGTATGTTGTCGTCATCAATAAAGTTTTTCTTTAGCTGATCTAAAAAAAAAAATTTACAAAATTCAACAGTGATAAATTTATCACTAGTTTAAACAAATTTATCACTGGTTTAAACAAAATTATCACTGATTTATCACTAGTTTAAACAAATTTATCACTGGTTTAAACAGATTTATCATTGGGATCTTTCGCTATATATATATATAGAGAGAGAGAGAAAGAGAGAAGACCCGGCGGCAAAGAGCCTAGATCCTAGATCTAGAGGTGGAGGCGACGACGACTATGGAGATGGAGGCGACTGTCACGACCCAAACCCGCCCCTATGGGTTTAGTATCGTAACCGGCCAGTAATCCGTGGTTACCGAAGGCCTGCTTAACAGTAATGATGGTAATATAGAGTAAGGGGCTAGCGGAAGCCAAACAGTAAATAAAAGATGTCCAATGAGCTGTGACAATCTGTATGGAAAAAGACTTTTATGAACAAGCCACATTCAAAACCAAAACGTATATACATCATATACACAAACATTCAGGTTAGGGACCAAATCCCTTCACCATAACTGTACAGTCAAGTCTTAAACATTTATTACAGAACAGAGACAATGGGTGAAACTGAGACACCTAAAAACAGCCATAGCTTGAACAGACTCGGGACCTCGAGGTAAGGCACAATGGTTGGCTTGACAAAACGAGAGCTTAACCTGACGCTCCTAGCATCGATCCGGTACCTGAACACCTACATGTAAATATAAACAGTGAGCTAAAGCCCAGTGAATAACAACTGTGTAAAGATGTTAAGAATGAATGTCCTTTCAGTAATTAAATAGTCATATCAGTCACTTAGAAACCATAGCAGTCATATGTGGTACATCCAATAGCAAAACAGTACAGTAGGTCTTAACAGACCGAACAATCAGTTGATGGCCATCAGAACAGTGTACAGTATTGGTTCCAAGTATTGGAACCGACAGAGATCTCTGTGACAGTAGCAGTACAGTAACAGTACAGTAGCAGTAACAGTAACAGTAAGTTGCAATGGATGCCACGAGTACAGTTCATAAAATAGGACAAGCATTCATTCAGTAAACAGATTTTCTTCAGTAAACAGTACAGTTGATTGTTCAGAAATAATCATAATTGAACATATCTTTACAACATTGTTACTCACAGAATACAGGGCTACAGACAGGTTAATGAGCGTCCTTGAGTGCCAACCCTACACAGTAATAGAATGAACACACACTAAGTTACACACTCGGGATTAGTGACTTAGCCCCTAACTTGACTTGGTGTGGTTCTACATCAATATCCTCATTAAGATGCCTTAAATATGGCCAAGGAATACCTATGATGAAATGAGGATGCAAAGATGTACTTTAAAACACTTTTCAAAATTTGCTGAAAACAGGGGTCTCGCTCGAGCGTGGCTTTCTTCGCTCGAGCGAGCTTACCAAAACAGAGGGGTTGCTCGAGCGTAAACTCCTTCGCTCGAGCGGTTTGTAAAAATGCAAAAGTACTGATTGTTGAAAATCCCCGCTCGATGCTTGCTCGAGCGTGAGACACAGCCCTTTGCTCGAGCGTAGGTCTCATCGCTCGAGCGTGTGTCTGCATGCACCAAAAACCTGAGAACTTGCAATCTACGCTCGAGCCAGAACTCCGTCACTCAAGCGGAGTTCTGAACAAAAGATGGTCGCTCGAGCGTGGAAGCCAAAATCTGGGTTTTCCAAATTTGCCTTCAAAGCTCAAACCAAGCATTCAACACATCAAAACTCAACCTTTTGGGCCAATTTTCTGGAAAACACTTGGAAACCAACAACATAACATGTTTTGAAGATCAATTTGTAAAACTAAGCCCAAGGGTAAATCAATTGAACACAATTTCAATTAAAACTTGAAGAGCAAAACAAGAACATACTATGAATACAACATGCATGAGTTCCCATGAACTCTAATGCCCCAAAACATGATCAAATGCAAGTTTTAGCTCAAGAACATGGGGAATTCATGGACCTCTACTAAAATATGCACATGCATGTAAGGATTTCATGCAAAACAACTTCAAATTTCAAGAACATGTACATGCATGCATGAATTTACTCGCAACTCAACACTTTAGACCACTTCTTGGATCTAAACACTAAATTACCATGAACCATGCAAGAAATAACTTAAATTCACAATTGAGAGGATGAATTCTCTACCTTAGGTCTTGAATTCCAAGTATTGAACCTCAAATACACAATCTCTCTTCAATTCTCTAATTTCAAGCAAAAACTTGTTGGATCAACCTTGTTCTCCTACTCTCCCTCTCTCATACGGTTTGGTCTAAGAAAATGGCTGAAAAATTATGTATGAAAGTGCCAAACAATGTTGTAGAAAATGGCCACTCAATGGCAATTTGGTAATAAGTGCAAACTAATGTAATTTAACCTTATTTAATCTAATTTAATCATTCCAAATCAAATTTAAATTAAACCTACCATAAAATCACATAAATTCTAATTAGCATAAAATACCAATCAATTTCTGAATCAGTCGCCGATAAGGCTTTCAATTCGCAGTTCAAAACTTAAAACACGAACAGCTCATTCAATAATCAAACAGATATAAATGCATTTAAAACAGCACACTTATGCAATCAATTCAGGATTTCATTCTAATCAATTGCTTATCATGCTCAGTCACAGTTTAACACTAACCATAGGTGAGGGTTGTCACAGCGACATTGGTCGGCAACGATAGTAGAGGTGGAGGCAAAGACGTCGGTGGCGGTAAAGGCAAAGACATCGGTGGAGGTGAAAGCAATGGTGAAAGTAGAAGAAGATGCCAATAGTGGGGGCGGCGGTGGTCAGCAGGTTCTCTTTCGTATATGTAAGCTTTCTTTTTTCCTCTACTGAAAGAGAGAGACACGTCCAATTTGTTAAAACATTTTTTTGATTCTCTGCATTTAAACAAATGTAGAGAGAGAGAGGGAGGGGGGGAGAGAGAGAGAGCATTGGAGTCAGGTGGTGTTCTTGGTTCTATTATTGATCCAAGTAGAAGCACAAGATGGGTTCATCAACACCAGTGGATTTTTTTTTTTCTTCAGATCTGAGTATAAAAACATGAGGGCAAAAATGGAACAAACAAAAATGTTCAGGACCTATAGGTAAAAGAGTCTCCATTAAGGACCTGTTGGGTAATAACCTTTGAAAATAGGACTGGCCCGTAAAAATCTCAAAATTATATATATTGAACATGTCCCCAACATGTTGTGACTCCCATTTTTTAAAAATTTGTGTATTCACGTGTACGTGTCATGTCCCGTGTCTGTGTCCGTGCTTCATACATGCCTACCAATAGATAATACCCAAACATGGAAAAAGCCACTGAAACACAATTAAAGAACCACCCAGCTATCCTCGGCATTTTACTTCCTATAAACAAAATGATCTACCGTAGAGGCTATAACCAAAGAACCATTGCAAAAGCTTCCCGTTCTTCTTGTCAATGCTTGCTAAAGTCAGCCTGATTCCCATTTCTCCTAAAGAAATTAAATAGATCCTACTGCTATTTATTAAAAGTTCAAAAATTTTATAAAAAATGAAATGCAGACAATTACACTTAACTTCTTCTGCACACTACTTATATATCATCAATAGGAACAACATGTGATATGGTCATTATATGCTTATTTTATATCCTTAATTTATACTGTGTTAGACCTATTTTATATTTTATTATTTATTTTGTCTTTTTCTGTTTATTTTTATGTTTTTAGTATTCTAGAAATTTAATGGAAAATGCTAATAAATGAAGAAAATTGAAATCTACATGAGAAGATATTTTAATATATAAATTGGAACTTGGAAGTATATTTTCTTTTTATCAAACTTGAGACAACTCAAGTTCTCAAGTGTACCAATGCCGCGAAGCACAGGATCATAACCCAACCCAGGAACTTCTCTAGCATTTAGACCTCAACATGAGTCACCTCTCAGCTAGGAGAGATCTTTGGATGGAATTCAAACTTCAATAATTTATTTTTATCTTTTAGAGGTTAATCTTTTTAGAACTCTACAACTTCTTTATGTATGTATTTTATTTTTCCCTATAAACAGAGAGGTAGACAACTCCAAGAAGAGGGGAGATTATTAGGTATTATGTTATTTTTAGTTCTTTTTCTCTTCATATGTTTGGAGAGTGTTTCAAATATTGAAGAAGGAGAAGAAGAGTTTCGATATTAATGCAATGAATTCAAATAAGTATTTTTCAATTATTGCTTTTAATTTTAATATGAACATGTTAGGCTAATTTATTTGCTAGGGTTAGGATGAGAGAGGCTAATAAGGAGGTCAAGAAAGTAGTGAGAGAGGCTAAGTTGAAAGTTTATGATGACCTATACACTAGACTAGATAGTAAGGAGGGAGAGAAGAGGGTATACAAACTTGCTAAGATACGGGAGAGGAAAACAAGAAATTTTAATCAAGTTAAGTGCATAAAGAGTGAGGATTCTAAGATATTAGTGAAGGATGAAGAGGTTAAGGAAAGATGGAAAAATTATTTTGAGAAACTATTAAATGAGGAACATGGAGGTACGGCAATAGGGGAAGAAATAGCCAGTAATACGATAAACCAAGACCATAGGTTCTATCGCAGGATTAGAAATTTTGAAGTGGAGATTGCACTTAAGAAGATGAAATCCAATAAGACTTTAGGACCCGATGATATCCCTATGGAAGCTTGGAAGTGTTTGGGTAAAAAGGGAGTTGCTTGGTTGACTAGGTTGTTTAGCAAATTTTTGTTGACTAGGAACATGTTAAATGGGTGGAGGAAGAATATTTTAGTGCCAATCTATAAGAATAAAGGTGATGTCCAGAATTGCAACAACTATAGAGGAATCAACCTAATGTGTCATATAATGAGAGTGTGGGAGAGGGTGATGGAACGCCGATTGCGAGATATAACAGAGGTGTCAGAGAATCAATTTGGGTTTATGCCTAGCAGATCAACGATGGAAGCGATCTATCTTTTGAGGAGATTAATAAAAAAGTATAAAGAAAAGAAAAGAGATATTCATATGGTGTTTATCGACCTTGAGAAAGCATATGATAGAATGCACCGGGATATAATATGGTGGGTGTTAGAGAAGAAAGGGGTAACAAAAGGTTACATTGATGTGATTAGGGACATGTATGAAGAGGTAGTGACCACTATTAGATCGCCAGCTGGAGAGACAAATGAATTTCCTATCACTGTAGGGTTACACCAAGGATCTACCTTAAGTCCTTATCTTTTTGCTTTAATTATGGATGAGTTGGCGAGAAATATTTAGGATGACGTGCCATGGTGTATGCTTTTTGCAGACGAACTTGTGTTGATGCATCAACTATGTTCTCTAGATACTTGTAAAGGCTTTAAAGTTTCACCATTGTTCCAATGTAAACTAAAAGACCATCACGTAGGCAAATCAAACATTTTGACTCATAGAAATTTAGAAACATTATTCAACTCAACCCAACAAGCTTTTGTCCTAATTACTTGGGGTAGGCTACATAAATCCATTTCCTTCAATTGCTTCTCGTCACAGTCATATCCTTAGTTAAGTTCAAGATAGCCATGTCCTTTCATATCACCTCAACCCAAGTTCTCCTAAACTTTTCTCTATTTCTTTTATCACTCGCCACGTGGATCAAATCACTTCTTACAGACACATTAATCACTTCTAACTTCTTTTTTAATGGATTCATTTCTTATTTTATCTTTGATTAGAACATTGCTCATTCATCTTAACATTTTCTTTTTTTCTTTTTACTTTTTTTTTTTTTTTTTTTTATAAATGTAAGTGTACTAAAAAGGAGTGTTAGAAAGGGTGTAATTTTGTTCACACAAATTATTCCCTCTACACATTCTCATTTTAGCTATACTCATTTTTGAACATGTTTTCTCTTTAATAGTCCAACATTCAAATACCATATATTGTAGCAAGGTCTTATAGCAACCCAACAAAATTTCCCCTTCTATTTAATAGGAATCTTGCAATCACACAACACCCTGATGCACTCCACCTCATGCACCCCTCCCTAAATCTATAGATCACATCCTCCTCATTTCTCCATCTTTTTAAACAATTATCTAAGATCTCGAAAATATTACCTCATACCCGTCAAGTTCTACTTTATTCCATCCCCATTATAGTTTTGCTAAAATTGCACTTGTGTGTGTCAATTTCCGACCACACTGCCAACTTAGTATTCAGCTGGAAAGTACTGGCAGAATAGATGACACCTGGCTGACCTGCAACAGAAAGAAGAGACTCCGGCGGTGGTTCGTCCACCCGGGGGTACTCCAACGATCAAGTCAGTACTCAATATCTCTCAAAGATAACCAACAGTGCTTAACTCACTAGACAGAATATCAAAAGCATAAAAACATACCTTAGACCCATAGGGGTGCCTCTCTTTTATAGCCAACACTATCATAGTCCCAATAGAAGCCTAGCTCTAATGGACTTAGGATTACTGCTAATCTTGGACTCCCAGTAGAATTAGGATAAACTCTCTAAGAGTCTCATCTTTACCCAAACTGAAGTCTTCTCCCATTCTAGGACTCTTGTCCCTTATCCGCTTATCTCAGATTCCGGTATCTTCGGAGATAACCTCGGCCTTGCTGAGATCACCTCAACGTCATGACCAGGACACGTGGCACCTCGGCTGGCACTTCGGTGACACCTCGGCCATGTGTCGTTATTCAAAATTTATGTCCCCACAACTGCCCCCTAGGTTCTATTACCTCGACATCCTGAGGTGATTGAACCTATATCATTTCTTCCACTTAGCACATCGGCTAAGCTCACTTTATTTGTTGCCGAAGTCAGAACTCGTCGGCTCAATATGACCAAGACCTATAGTCTGCTTTCATCAATGTTTTGGAACTAACAACCAAGCTTTGTTCAAGTTTCTCAGCTGAAACCGTCCTCCCAGCCGAGGTATTTGCTTCATTGAATCAAGAACTCCAAGAGTGTCATCATGCGTGAAAGCTGTCACGCACAGCAACCCAACCATTTCAGCCATGCGTCTTTCCCTCACTGGATTATACTTTGTTTTTCTTTTTGAAGTAATGTAAACTCTTTACATCGCCGATGTGCCTTTAATTCAACTCTTTGTTTTGAATGCTTATATGTTTGCCTTGTATGCTTCCATACTTTAGAATATTTTGCATATCTTTAATATGCACTTCAATCCTTGTGCAACCTTCTCGGGGTGACACACCTCGGTTATACAAACTGATGATTTACCTCGGCAAGTACCCAAGTACCTTTCTTGGCATAACCTTGGTTTCACCTTGTAAATTTTTTCATAAAATTTCAACAAGTGTTTAACCTTGGCTTAACTTTAACTTGTAAATTGTCCACAAATTTCAACGAGTGTTAAGCAATGATTTCGATTTAACTTCAACTTGTAAATTGTCCACAAATTTCAACAAGTGTTAAACAATGATTTCGGTTTAACTTCAACTTGTAAATTGTCCACAAATTTCAACAAGTGTTAAACAATGATTTTGGTAAGCTCTTCTCTTCTCAGACTTAATCATCTAGGCCGAGATCTTGTCTTCTGGGATCTGGGATCCAAGATCTGGAATCCGGGATCTGCTTACTTGGGCTGAGCTCTTGTCTTCTCATATCCGGTGTTATCTCGGCTTCGCTATGGCGAGCCATTTCTCTTCTCTGGTTTGGACGCCTTTGTCCCCGGCGTGTCCTCCTCGGCTCTGGTCATACTTTTCTATCCTGGCCATCTACTCCTCCATGCTTTTCGGCAATGTCTTTGCCAGTGATTTTCGAAGCAGGCAGTCATCCTTCAAGCCGCTTTTAAACGACACGACCGCCACCTCTTGGTTGCATCCTGGTATTCGGTTGAATACCTCATAATACCTTTTGGCATAGGCCCTAAGGCTTTCATCCTCGCCGATCTTCAAGGCCATTAGGGCGTCCTCGTTATAATACTTGCTTCGGTCTGACTTCTTCGGCACGTCGCCCTCTTGGCCGGCATCCTCTTCTCCGTGATTCTTATCACGAGTTTCTTCGTTGTAGTTGTCTTCTTCGACGCCAAGGTCAATATGTTTCCTACTCTCAGTAGGGGTGTTGCCCCCAACCTTCTCTTTCTGTTTGTCGTTGGCCATCTATTCTCCTTTCTTTCCCACAGACGGCGCCAAATTGTGTGTGTCAATTTCCGACCACACTGCCAACTCAGTATTCAGCTAGGAAGTACTGGCAGAATAAATGACACCTGGCTGACCTGCAACAGAAAGAAGAGACTCCGGCAGTGGTTCGTCCACCCGGGGGTACTCCGACGATCAAGTCAGTACTCAATATCTCTCAAAGATAACCAATAGTGCTTAACTCACTAGACAGAATATCAAAAGCATAAAAACATACCTTAGACCCAAGGGGTTGCCTCTCTTTTATAGCCAACACTATCCTAGTCCCAATAGAAGCCTAGCTCTAATGGACTTAGGATTACTGCTAATCTTGGACTCCCAATAGAATTAGGATAAACTCTCTAAGAGTCTCATCTTTACCCAAACTGAAGTCTTCTCCCATTCTAGGACTCTTGTCCTTTATCCGCTTATCTCGGATTCCGGTATCTTCGGAGATAACCTCGGCCTTGCCGAGATCACCTCAGCATCATGACCAGAACACGTGGCACCTCAGCTGGCACTTCGGTAACACCTCGGCCACGTGTTGTTATTCAAAATTTATGTCCCCACAGCACTCTATATATTTTCAATCTTAACCTATGCTCTTAGATTCTAAAATATTTCTCCATAACTCTAGCTTAAAGTTCACTCATTCTCTTGTTTTGTCAACCAAGATTATATCACAAACAAATAACATACACCAAAAGATATCTTCTTGAATGTTACTACTAAGGCCTCGTTTGGGAACAAGCTAATTTAGTAACTTTTTGACTATTTGGCTAAAATATGAGCTAAAAAAAACTAGTATGTTTGGGATGACTTTTTGACTTTTTACGAAAAGATGTGCAAAAAGTAGAGAGAAAAGAGAATCTTTGACTTTTTGGTATGGGTTGTTGGCTTTTTGGCTTTTTGGCTAAACCGGTCGCTTCTCAAACGAGGCCTAAGTTCATCTTGTAACAAAATATTTTGTATTGATAATTTTTGTGGACAAAAATTGGTTGTAATGGATTGTCTTACATGTGTGCACGTATTTCGGTCATTTGTCTTACCCTAAGAAGCACCGACACATCTAAGAAGGTAACATGTTGTGTCGACACCAACAAGACATGACACTCATCGGACACTTCCCAACACTTAGGCACACAAGAAACACGTTACAAGTTTGAATAAAATAATTTGGAATAAAATGACAAAAACAAAAACAATATAAATTTATACCAATTTTTCTCTTTTAGACTTTAAAATTTATTATCTTTTAGATATGCATGACATATAATTATTTATCCTTATATATGACATAATAAATATATAAAATTATATATTTTACATGTGTCCTCTACGTGTCACGTCCTATACTTTTTGAAAATTTGCATATCATATCTGTTTTGCATCACATGTCCATGTTCATGTCCATACTTCTTAAGCCTTACCGAACCAGTTTGGCACACCGAGTTCAAAGCTTTGCTCCATTACCCGCTCAGGTGAAGCTTGCATTTATGTTTTGTTGCATAAAGTTTCTCAAAAATAGTGTTTGAAAAAGATACAAAAACCTTTTATTGAAAAACATGGTCAATATGGACTCAGCTACGCAAAGCAATCAATCTCTTTGGGATGCAATTGATCGCTCTTTCAGCATAAGAAAGTGCTCAAAACACGACCGATCGCCATTTAATCTCTCTTTTAACAGAAGCAAGAGATCAACACATGATCGATCCCTAAGCAATCACTTGGCAAAAAATTTGGTACAGTAGATAGCGATTAATCCATTTATGATGTGATCAATTGCTCCTTAAGTGCGATCAATCGCCTGTATAGTTTTTCACAAATTCTTTGTTAAGTTGGTTTTAAAAGTTGTTTTATATAAATACATCCCCTCATCCTATTTTTTAGTATTATAACTATTGTTTTTCATAGCCAAATTCTAAAAACTCAACAACAATTCTTAGCGATAAATCTGATGTTCGTGAGAGAATATTCTTGAGTTAGTTTTCTAAAAACCCTTTAAAAACCTTGCATGTCTTTGCATTGTTCATTTTACAGCCAAGCCCGATAGGGTAATCGGAGCCATTCAAGAACAAAGATCAATACCTGGAGTTTTGTGTGTCCCTCCATATATCTATACACAAAATGAAAAAACTTGCATAAAGAAAATATAGGAAGTCTAGTCCCCTGTTTTCAACTCCATTACAGAACCAGAAAAGTTCTAACCAAAAACTCACACATAAATATGTAAAATAAATAATTCTATTCTTGGTCAAAATAACTCCACTTGTATGGATAATTCTTATTCCCACCTCACACATAAGTTCTAACCAAAATAAAAACACTTGCATATGTATTCTGTTCATCAAATAGATTTGATTAAACAATTATTCCTACATTCTATATTCTGTTCATTAAACATTTCATCAAACAACCAGTGGGTACGTGAAATCCTATTGTATAATCACTTAAAAGATTCTAATTCTAGGATTTGAGGAGCTAGTTAATCTTTTCTAATTTAAACTATTTTGGGCCATTTTTTGAATTAATTTTCAAGTAGTTCTTCACTGTTTTTGGGTATAATTCAGCTCCAAAATTTATGAAATTATTCAAATCTGAAATTATTTTGAGTTTTGTATTTTTAACATTCACATTGTAATCTGAAGTTAAATCACAAGTTGACAACAAATCTGAAGTTAAAAATTTGAAGTTAAATTACAAGTTGTTGACAATGATATATTCACAGTTTCTTAGTAACAAATTTCTATGTTCTCATTGACATCAAGTCATTAACTTTTCAATTACCAGGTTGGAAACAAAACACACACACACACATCCCCCACAAAAAAAACAGAGTGTTAACTCCTATTAATCCCAAAAAAAAACAAATATATTGCATTTGACAAAAAAACTTTACTTGAACAACCAGCAATTCACACAAATAACCCAGAAAACTCAAAATCACAGTTCTTATACCAACAAATTAACAAATGAAAAACCTAGAAATCATCACCATCATCATCAAACAATAAAATAGAAGAAAGAAGATTAGCCTAATTTGAAAAAACCCCTAATCAATGAGAGAAGAATTAGAACTAAAATCTGCAAAACCAGATTTTAAAAATAATTTTATCAATTGCTTTCAATTGCTAGTTTTATCAATTAGCTTAAAAATAGTTTTATCAATCGCGTAACCACTCCATCAAAAAGGAATTTGTGATTAGGTTGAGAACACAGAACACAGGTTGAAAAGAGAAGAAGAAAAAAGAATAATACCTTCCAATTGAGGCTTCGATCGCTGCTCACCGCCACTGTTGCCGATCGCCGCTTGTCCCTCGCCGCCACTGTCGCCGACCTCCGATCGTGGCTCGCCGCCGTTCAAGTGAGAGAGACAAAGACGTGTGTGTGTGTGTGTGTGAGAGAGAGAGAGAGAACCTAGGGCAACAAAAATGACTTTAAATGAAAAAAATGAGGGCGAGACAGAGGGGAGAAGGGGGAAAATAGATGGGTCGGTCGGGTCGGGTTCGAGAATGAAATTCGTGGATTGTCCGCCACCTGACCCGAAACCACGAAATTGAAAATTTTAGAGCCGTATCCATCCGTCACGTGTCACACATTCACCCAAAACACGTTGGGTCAGGTCGTGTTTGTCGAGTCGGCACATTGGCTGCCCAGCCGTAGTAGCCACTCTGATAATGGAATTATTGTGCTGCCATTTTGGAGAAAATTTTATTTAATATGTATGTTGCATAATTAAATAGGATGGACATTGTTTGGATTGGTTCGATTTAAAAGTAAATCAAGATTAAATCATTATTTATGATTTCAAAAAATTTGGAACTAAATCAAACCATGAGAATCTCGAAACTAAACCATAACCAAACTAATAAACCACAGTTCTATTTGATTTAGAACCACGATTTTAAAAACTATTGTCATCATTTAATAATTGTTTAAGTAATTGTTCACGACTAAGGCCTAGTTTGGGATCTTCCAAAAAAAGATAAAAAGACAAAAAGTTACTAAAAAAATTAAAAAGTTATCACTATTTACCAAAAACAAAATTATAAAAAAATATTTTATACCTCAAATATCTTTAAAAGTGAGTTATAAAATATTGTAAAATTTGATAGGACTCAATAGTAATCTTAGGAATAAAATAAGATTTATTGATTATTTTCCCTTTAATTTTTTGTATATTGAATTTTTCTTCATTATAAAACAACAAAATTATATTTTATTTTTTTGAGCCTTTGTAATGATTTCTTGATATTTTAATAATTACATTCAACAAATTTTGTGTGGATACTAGAAAAAAATTAAAAAAAAAAATTATAAACATTTTACTATTTCATTAACAATTTATTTTTTTCGCAGGACTCAACTTGAAATTTCGCTTAGAGCCCACCTTATTTCTCGTCTATTTCACTTAATGAAAATAAGCAAATGATTTATATTGAAAATAAATTAAAAAATTAGAATTTAAATTAATAAAGTTAAAAAAATTAGAATTTATTTTAGAGAAAATTAGTGAAACATTCAAAAAAAATTTTATTAGCTAAGGTCCCTCAATATTTTCACAGAGAAAATTCGACGCAAAGAAATTTTGCCCGACTTATAAAAATTTTGACCGACTCAGAAATTTTTTGAAATTTCTCTGATATAATCACAGAGAAATTTTGAAATTTCTCTATGAAATCAGATAAATTTTTCTATAAAAATTGAAATTTCTTTAAGTTAAGGCAAAATTTATTTGAGTCGGACAAAATTTCTCTGAGTCAAATTTTTTCTATAAAAATGTTGAGAGACATTAACTAGTATGGAAATATTGTATGTCCTTTATCTTATAAAATCTTAATATTATGGATCTTAAAAATAATTCCCCTTTATTTTGTTATAAGAGTCCAACTTTGAATTTGTTTATAATTTTTTCAAAAAATTATGATTTTATAGTTTAATTTTTATATAATTTATCATTAATGTGAGGTTACTTTTTCAAACTTACAATGTAATGAAATTTTTCCAAAAAGAAACAAGGGGATAAATCTTTTTTTTTTTCTTGCTCTTTGATCAAATAATAAAAAAAGGTTATTATATTTTTGCACACTATTCTCTACTTTTATACGAACTATAATTTTTTTAGTTCGTATAATTCAACTCATTTAGAGGTGATAAATTAGGATTTGGGATAGATGCTATCCCTTCTAAACACAATATCGTGTTGTGAGTCTTCCAGGATGTGTTTCAAATTTATTTTAATAATTCAAACCATTCATAGTGTATGGTTTGTTGAGAAGGTCATCTATGAAAAAAATCAAGTTAATTAGACATTTGTTACCCACAACATGACCACATATATGTTTAAAAAAAATAAACGATTAACATGATTTTAATAATTTTTTAAGGTTATTATTGAGTTTGATCATGGAGTTATACTTATCCGATTAAATTTATTTTTTATATAAAGGATATGCTTAACGAATTCTATAATATAAGCGACTTAAATCAACAAAATATGATCCGAATAAACTACACGGAGCGTGATAACATGGGGGCTGTCACAACACCCACCCCAAATCCAATAAATTAGGTGGATGTAGTATGTTTTTTTATTCACAAATGTATTTCATTTTATATTAGAGGAAATTAGGGAGACATCACTTTACAAATTTATGTAAGAGTTTAAGGATACTAACAATTTTCATTCAAGTTAAGAGTTTAAGGACACTAACTGATGATACAGCGTGTTCCAGATGGAACGGGTCGGATTGATCCAGGCTTCCCAAACCGGTGTTCGAAGTACCAAGCCCACAGAGAGACCTAGACAAGAGTTCAACGGGGAATAGGGAGTCCCCCAGTGAACCCTCCGACGAGCAAGTTAGAAAGAGAGATGGAATGTAGAGATAGATTAGTGATAGAAAGCTTAACCTTTTCCTTGTCTTTGGTGCCTGCTTATATCCTCTGCTAATCATTTCGTTGCTCCTTCCGACCTGTCACATTGGCCGAAAGTTTATGCTCTAGCTTACCTTGTTCATGGTGAAGCCGTTCTGTCCCGACGGAGAGGGGTTATCGCAATAAATGCTGTAAGGAACTCTATTAATGGCTGATGTGTAGTGCAATAACTTTGCAGGATCTTTGTCTGCTTATGTGGCTTGTCCTTCTCTTGCCACGTGTTTAGATGTCATTGGTTCTTAATGCCACGTTGAGCTCCAACAACGTTGAGCTTTAGTATTTGAATTATGTATTGGGCTCTAAGTGGTGGGCTATATCCTTTATGGACTTACCCATGTCAGTAGTCCCCCATTCCCAAGTGTAGCTTTAGTCCAACGAAGGGAATAATGAAGAAAACGAGGGTTGTGAGAAACCGGCGAGGTGAAGACCGAGCGAGAGGTGGGCCGACAGCGAGGGGTGAACGAGCGGGGGAACCGATCGTGAGGAGGGCCGACCGTGAAGGGTGATCGACTGAAGGGACCGACTGTGAGGAGGGCAGACCGCAAAGGGTGACCGAGTGGAGGGACCGACCGTGAGGAGGGCCGACCGCGAAGGGTGACCGAGTGGAGGGATCGATCGTGAGGAGGGCCAACCGCGAAGGGTGACCGAGTGGAGGGAGAAATGGAGGTGCGCGGGGCTCGAGGAGTGACAGGGCACGTGGTGATTTGAAGTGGAAAAGACAGGGTAGGAGAAGGGGGCAGTGGATCGTGGTCGTATACATGGCGGAATCCCGTAATGGAGGAGGTTAGGCGTTGGGCAAGAAATGAAGGGGTAGGTTAACATAGGGCGTTGAAAAGGCGGTTTTGGCAAATTTTTGAAAATTTTCAAACTGGCAACATTTAATCATGACCCTTGGAATACAGGCAAGCCTAGGGCTTTTGGTGTTATCCGCTTTACCTATCTTTTTTCAAAAAACCAAAACATTCCAAAAGTAAACTCTTTCGTTTCTAGTGATACACCTCTGCAACATTTTGTGAACTACCTTGTACCAGCATCTGAAGCCATACGCAGGCATACCAAAGAGATGGCTCGAGAGGATGTGCCTATCATGAGACTAGATGCATTGGAGGACGACGACGCGATGGACCTGGCGGAGCAATACAGGACGGAGAAGCGAGCAGGGAGTGGGGGGGAGCCGGCAGGACGACCTTGCTCGTCCACCCTGATAGCGGCTACAAAGCTGATCAGTCAGGTAGAGCCAGATCACTGGCACACGAAGGCCAACAAATCAACTTTTACCGCAGAGGAGTTGGAGGACATGCGCGAGAAGTATCAAATTCCCGCAAAAATAGAGTTAAAACTGCCGACATCAAATGAGAGGCCATCCGATGCTCGACCGGGGGAGTTTGCCCTCTACGAAGAGGCGTTAAAGGGGGGGTTGAGGTTGCCGCTTCCCCGAATAGTAGTGGACGTATTGAATCGGCTGGAGGTGGCTCCGAGCCAACTGATGCCTAATGTGTGGAAGATTGTATTGGCATGTGCAAGTGCGTGGCCGCGGGCGAACGAGGGGGCTGCAATGACGGTGGACGAGTTTGTTGCATGTTACAAGGCTTCGGGCTAACAAGAGACTTGGGTCACTTTACAAGCGGCGGCAGGGAAGGGTCTGGTGGCGGGGTTACCGTCGTCAGTGAAGGGGTGGAGGCCGCGGTGGTTCTATATGTCAGCCAACGGAAGAGTGGGAGTGCGCACAGTATGGAGGATGCCAACCAAGTCAGTGGAGCCAAGGTTGGAGGCGGAGGCAGAGGAGAGGGTGAAGAAGGTGAAGGCATGGAGGGAGAAGGAGGGTGCCAAGTGGGATGACCTCATTCAACCTTCAGCCTTATTTGCCTCGGGGTTGGGACCGTAGCTAACCGGTGGGGACCTCGCGCCAGTAGAATTGGAGGCGAAGAGGAGGGCACAGGAGCCGGAGGATAGGACGATTTTTGCCAAGGCTAATAAGTACAAAGAGTCACAGTTAGGCCGTCTGCCGAAACCGATCGCTAAGGAAAGAATCCGACCGCGCCCCAAGTTGCTGGAGGAAAAGGACTTGGGCAGTTTTGAGCCACAACCGCCCCCAGTGGATCCATTGAAGGAAAGAGGCAACAAAGAGGTAGAGGCTATGTTGAAGAGGAGGAAGAAGAAGAGGGTGGACAAGGGTGAGGAGGGGCCAGCATTGAAAAAGATGAAGGAAGGGATGGCAGAGGAGACCCCCAAAGTGGAATTGGAAGGGACAGCAAAAGGGATAGAGAGTGCCCTGGGCCCCGAAACACAAGTAGAAGGTGGGGCGACTGGCCCTAAGCAGGGGGCAGAGCAATAGCCCAAGGGGGGTCCTGAGCCCTAAGGAGAAGAAGAGAGGGCCAGGTTGAAGACCGCTATTTACCATGCTCCAGCAGTGTCCGGGCGACTGGAGGGAGAAAGAAGTGAAGCCAGGACTGCTGCCGATCGGCTTTTGGAGGTAGTAAAGGACGCGGTCGTGCGTTCGATGGCAAGTTTTATAGAGGCCGAACTGCTAAGGGGGCTGTACTCGGCCCAGATGGAGGCGACGGCCTTAGCAGGAGCTTTACTGAACAAAGCGGCGCGCGCAAAAGGTGAAGTTAAGTCACTGGAGGCAAAGTTGGAGGAGGTGAAGGTCCAGCTTGAAAGTTTAAGGAGGGAGACCAGGGGCTGGAGGAAAGCCGCGTGGAGCGCGTGTGTTAGGGGGCTGGAGTATGCCCAAAACGCCAAAAAGATGGAGGTGTTGGCGATGGTGCAGGGCTATTCAGCAGATCGTGCGAATACAGAGCTGCTCGCGACCAAGTTAGAGCTGGAGACGAAACGCCGCAAGGTGGTGTCGCTTGAGTTCTAGTTGGTTGGCGAGCAGAAAAAGCTGGAAGAGGCCCTGAAAGCCTACATCGTCGCCAACGAAAAGTGGGATGAGGCCATGGTCCGTAATGAAGACCTACGCGCTCAGTCGATCAAAGAAAATGAAGAAGTAGATCAGAAGATTGCTGAGTTGGAGAGGGCACTAGCGAACGAGAGGGCCAAGTCAGTGGCTGAGAAGGCAGAGTTGGAGAAGACCTTGGAAGAGGAGAGGGCCAAGTTGACATCTGAGAGGGCGGCGTACCCCGACCTATGTGTTGCAGCGGTAGAGCAGTTCAAGGGGTCCACCGACTTTCAGATGGCCATTGATGCCGCTATCGCCAGCAGCTTGGTGAGAAAGGGGGATAGGGGGGCTGGCCCGTCAGGAGTGACCGCTGGAAGTAGGAGTGAAGAGGAAGTGATCCAGAGCTTCCAGCGGTCGGACTTCTACAAGCATGAGATGGTTGAGTTCTCGGATAGCGGCTGGAAGACTTTTAATCGTAAAGCAGAAGAGTTGTTCCTAGACTTGGACTTTAACAATGTGAGAATAGATGAAGACGATGTGGCCCAGACCCCCCTAGACGAGGGGGTTGACGAAGAAGACCTTGCCTCGAGCGAGGATGAATGATTGATGTAAATGAAATTTGTAAATAAAATTTTTGTTGTTGTTTTTTTTTTTGGTCGTGTAATTTCTGTAGTGAATTTATGTGTAAGTTTGTAAATAAAATAATGTGTTGTGCTTTTTCATGCTGTTGTCTTTATTTCTTGTAGAGCTGAAAAGAATGAGAATGGGCATTTAAATAAGGCTTGTGTATAAATCGTAGTAAAAGTTGAGAAGTAGGGAGCCAATCTAACTTGTGAGAAAACTATGACGCAAAGAATGTTAACAATAAAAGTGTTGAAATGTAAAGGTATTAAAGTGTAAAAGCATGGACCTAGATTTTAACTAAGTATAGCAACTATGCTACAATCATGAAGTTGCAAGAATGGCCTTGGCCGAACTCTTCATTCGTGCTCAGTCTGGCTTAAGCCATATGTAACTCGGTCTAGCTGAGGCTTCAAGTGACTCAGTCTAACTGAGCCTTTCATGCTCAGCCTGGCTGAGGCTTTAAGTAACTCAGTCTGGCTGATCCCTTCGTGCTCAGTCTGGCTGAGACTTTAAGTAACTCAGTCTAGCTGAGGCTGCAAGAAGGGTGTTATTGAAATACCACATAGATAACTGAGATATAGGATCGTTGTCATTTAAAGCGTAGCCCATTGATCACAAATTTACACCATGTGAGAAAATGACAAAAACATCCAAGTGTGTAGATTGTCAAAAAGAACATATAACAATTGATCAATACAAAAATAGGGCTTTTATTGAAAATAGCGCTTCAAGTGCTCGGCATTCCATGGATGGGGGAGATCTCGACCTTCCATGTCCTGAACTCGGTAAGTGCCCGGACGAGGTCTGGCCTTAACAACGTAAGGTCCCTTCTACTTGGCTGCCAGCTTGCCCTTAGCCGGATTTTTGGTGGCAAGAGTTGCTTCGCGCAAAACAAGGTCCCCCACGGCGAACTCCCTTGGTCGGACTTTGCAGTTGTAGTGTGTTCTCATTTTCTGTTGATATGAGGCTCGCTTGACAGCAGTGGTCTCTCGGAGCTCTTCAATCAAGTCTAGGTCTGCCCAACGCAGTTCTTCAGTTAGTTCTGGATTTGGGTGCAGAACCCTCGGGGTAAGCAGGTCGATTTCCACTAGGATGACTGCCTTAGCGCCGTATGTTAAGCGAAAGCAGGTCTCTCCAGTGGGGGTTCGGGCGGTAATGCAGTAGGCCCAGAGTACGTTTGGTAATTCCTCAGCCCAGAGTCCCTTAGCAGCTTCCAACTTAGTTTTGACTATTTTCAGAAGAGAACAGTTGGTAACCTCAACTTGGCCATTGGCTTGGGGATGACCTGGGGAAGAGAAACATGGCTGGATTTGAAGTTCTACACAAAATTTCCTGAACTTGGCATTGTCGAATTGTTTGCCGTTGTCGGAGACGATGGCTTGAGAGATGCCAAATTGGCACACGATCGACTGCCAGATGATCTGGTTGTGTTTCGCTCGGTAATTGTGGCAAGGGGTTCCACCTCCACCCATTTAGTGAAGTAATCAATGGCGACGATTGCGAATTTGGTTTGGCCTCGGCCGGTGGGCAATGGGCCAACTAAGTCGATCCCCCATTTGGCGAATGGGTAAGGACTGCAAAGTGTGATCAGTTCTGTATGAGGAGCATGAGGGATGTTGGCAAAGCATTCGCACTTATCACATTTAAGCACGAATTCGGTGGCATCTTGATTGAGGGTAGGCCAGAAGTAACCGATGCGAAGTATTTTGTGGGCTAGTGACTTGGCACCTGAATGATTACCACATACACCCTCGTGGACTTCCCTCATCACGTAGGTCGCTTGAGCAGGATTGAGGCATCTCAGGTATGGTCGTGAAAAGCCACGTTTGTACAAGAGGCCGCTGATAAGAATGTAGTTGGACGACCGGGCCCTGACTTTGGCGGCCTAGTGTTTGTCGGCAGGCAATTCCCCATTTGTCAAAAATAGCAGGATATCTACCGCCCATGGAATAGGTTCATTTTGGAGGAAGTGGACTTGCTGCTGTTGTGGGGAAATGGCTGGGTGGGCCAGGTATTCCAGGCGGACGCCATGGCTGAGGTCTGACTGGTCGGCAGAAGCTAATTGAGCCATTTCATCTGCCTTGGAGTTTTCCGTCCGAGGGATGTGCTTGATATGGAAAGTGTTGAAGAGGAGAGCAAGGGGGAGTGCAATATCCCTGTAAGCCCGCATTGTGTCTTCCTTGGCATCGAATTCCCCCGTAATTTGTCCGACAATGAGCTGAGAATCGCTGAACACCTGGATATGGTTGACACCAATGTCTCTGGCTAGGTGGAGACCTACTATCAATGCCTCATATTCAGCCTCATTATTGCTTGCGTCGAATAAGAAACGGAGAACACACTTGAAATAACCACCCTCGGGGGCGGTGAGGATGAGACTAGCCCCACTGCCTTCTTTGCGGGATGATCTGTCGACGTTAAGGGTCCAAGAGTGGGGGTCTTCTGCCTCAGTGTGGGATTGCGGGGGGCGGGGGGGCCGTGGTTGGAGTGGGATTAGTGAATTCCAGGATAAAATCGGCAACAGCCTGCCCTTTGATCGCCGTTCGAGGTCGGTAGGAGATGTCAAATTGGCTGAGCTCGACTGACCATTGCATAAGTCTGCCAGACAGCTCTGGTTGTTGCATTATCTTCTTCAAAGGTTGGTCAGTAAGGACCACTATGGAGTGGGCTTGGAAGTAAGGACAGAGTCGTCTTGAGGCAGTGACCAAGGCCAAGGACATTTTTTCTAGCAATGGGTAGTTCTATTCTGCGCCCCTGAGAGCCCGGCTAATGTAATAAACTGGGCGCTGTACTGAACTGTCCTCCCTGATGAGGGCTGCACTGACTGCGATGCTCAATACGGCTAAGTAGAAAAAAAGGGGCTCACCCGTGAGCGCCTGGGAGAGTAAAAGGGGGTTGGCCATGCACTGCTTCAATTATTGGAAAGCCTCTTTAGATTCGGTCGTCCACTCGAAAGCCTACCGAAGAACTTTAAAAAAGGGGAGGCACTAGTTCGTTGCGCGGGAAATGAAGCGGTTGAGGGCGGCGACTCTGCCAGTAAGCCTCTGAACCTCCTTAACCGTTCTGGGTGACTGCATTTCTATCAAGGCCTTAATCTTTTCGGGGTTAGCCTCGATGCCCCACTGACTGACCATGAAACCCAAGAACTTCCCAGATCCTACGCCGAAGGCGCATTTCTCCGGATTGAGCTTCATTTGATACTTTTATAGGGTGCCGAAGGTCTCTTGCAGGTTGGCCAGATGATCAGAGGAAAGTTTGCTCTTGACTAGCATGTCATCGACGTATACTTCCATGTTCCGGCCTATCTGATGATGAAAAACGGCGTTGACCAACCGTTGATAAGTTGCTCCGGCATTTTTCAACCCAAACGACATGACACGATAATGGTAGGTTCCCCAGTCAGTGATGAAAGAGGTGTGTTCCTGGTCAGACGGGTGCATCAGAATTTGGTTTCTACCCAGAGAAGGCGTTCATGAAGCTGAGCATTTGATGATCGGCCGTGGCGTTAACAAGTAGATCTATGCGAGAAAGGAGATAACTATCTTTGGGGCAAGCTCGATTGAGGTCGGAGTAGTCGACGCAGAGTCGCCATTTACCGTTGTTTTTACAGACCAAGACCACATTTGACAGCCACCTGGGGTAGTCCACGTTCTTGACAAACTGTGCCTCCAGTAGCTTATCTACCTCAGAGGCAATAAGAGCATTGCGTTCCGGGTGGAAGATGCGATGTTTCTGGAGGAAGGGTCGAAAATGGGGTTCGATACTCAAACGATGAGTGATGAAGGAATGATCAATACCCGGCATGTCAGAATGGGTCCAGGCAAACACATCATTGTGTTTAGTCATGAGGGTTGTAAGATCGGCCTTGGCTTCAGGGGATAGTTGGCTACCGATCTTGGCTGTTTTTGTCGGGTTGGTGGGATCGATAAGGACCTCGACATGCTCTTCCACTGGTTCCCCTCTGACCAGCTCGTCTTCGTCTCTGACGTCGAGTCCTTCAATGATCATAGCCTCCTTGAGCTTGACCTCTTTAAGTGAAGCGACGTAACATTCTCTGGCCACGGTCTGCTCTCCCCTCACCGTGCCGACCCTAAGGTCGGTGGGGAATTTGACGGCAAGATGGAAAATGGATGTGATAGCTTGGAAAGCATTTAGGGCGGTACGGCTGAGGATAATGTTGTAAGCAGAGGGACAGTCGACGACGAGGAAAGTGAGCAACTTTGTGGTTTGTCGCGGGTATTCTCTGATTATGATGGGAAGATCGATGGAGCCTATGGAGGTCACCCGATCTCCAGTAAAACCGACCAATGGGGTTTGGAGAGGGGACAGACTTTCTTCTCTGATCTTGTGCTGGTGAAAGGCATTTAGGAAGATGATGTCCGAAGAACTGCCGTTGTCGACGAGAACCCGTCTGACTTTGTAATTGGATAGGAGGGCAGAGATGACGAGGGGGGTCGTCATGGGGGTAACGGATGCCTGTGCAGTCAGCCTCCGTAAAAGTGATGGGCTCCATCCACTGCTTGGCCTGTTTGGGAGGGCGGTCCAATGTGGTAACTTCTTTGTCTGAGCCCTGCCTTATTCTTTTGAGTTCTACCCACTGAGCCAAGTGGGATGGTCCTCCACAAGCAAGCCCGCCAACAATAACTCTAATCTCTCCAATAGGAGGGCCAGGGTTGCCTTGTGGGCGGGGTTGCTGCGGGGGCCTATCGTGACCTTGGTTAGGTTGTGCGAGCTGTCGAGGAGGGGTGTGCCGATGGTTGTTTCTGGTGAGTTCAATCCTTTGCCTTTGCTGAGGGCGGGCTGCCGTGAACTGACTGAGACGCCCCTGGCGTATCAAGCCCTTGACCTAGTCTTTGAGGTTAATACACTCCTCGGTATTATGGTCGTGGTCCTGATGAAAGCGGCAGTATTTGGACTGGTCTCGCCGGTTGGAAGGAGACCGTGACGGTTTGGGCCATTTTAGGGGATAATCTTGTTGAATCTGGTTCAAGACTTGTTCCATGGGGGAGTTGAGGGGTGTGTATCGTTCGAACCGGCCGGGCGGTCGGGTTGGCGTCGACCAGTCGGCTCGGGCTGGTCAGTCGGTATACTGAGGTGTTTGGTGAGTGTACTAGGTGTTTCTGGTTTCTGAGTCCTTTCTTTTCTCTTTGGGGGTCGGGTTTTTGGCTGTAGGATCTTGTCGGGCGGCTAGGGAATCTTCGGCGTTCATGTATTTTTGGGCTTTGGAAAGTAGGGTTGCCATGGAGGTCGGAGGGTTTTTGGAGAGGGAAAAAAGAAAATCGGATGATCGTAGACTGGCCATAAAAAACCGAGATAAGGATCTAGGCTCAAAGAAGTTGGCAAGTTTGACCAACACTATTCTTCTTTAGCCGAGATAAGGATCTAGGCTCAAGTAAGTTGGCAGGTTTGACCAACACTATTTGATCTAGGCTTAAGTAAGTTGGCAGGTTTGACCAACACTATTCTTCTTCAGCCAAGATAAGGATCTAGGCTTAAGTAAGTTGGCAGGTTTGATCAACACCTTTTAGCTGAGATAAGGATCGAGGCAAAAATCTCGGTTGCAAAGGTTTTGCAGTATCCCAAAGTTGTTTTTCAGCAGAGATAAGTATCTCGGCCAAAAAAGGTGGGCAGGATAAGGGAAGGCCGAGCTAACTAGGCCGGCTAGGCTTGTAAGAAAGATGATACACTAAAGCATATCAAGTGACCACTTTGAGTTTCCTTGTAATGTCATCACTGTGGATGTAAATTTTGAAGAGCAAGAAATACATATCATTCGCAATCCAGGTGATGATGAGAAAGCAAAAATTGAAGCTAGAAGGGAAGCAGAACATCAGGCAAAAGTAACAGTCTCTTTGAAAGATGAGGGTTTTGAAGCCCATCAAAATTTGATTCTTGAAAGAAATCAAATTTCTGGACACCCTTTCCCTAATTGGGTCGAGTGGGTTCAGTTCCCACGAGGATATGCAGTACCTTATTTTCTTTTATATAATGAGACAGGTTGTCCAAGGCGCCATTTGGTTCGTTTCCTCGCACAATGTGGAAACACAGTAAAAAGCCAGATTGGGACACCATGGCTGATTGATTCTATAGGACATTTTATAAACCATGGCCAACAGAAATTGAGATATCAGAATATTTGGATGACAAAGGTATATCTTCTCAAACATATGATTTCATAGAAGGCACAATTGAGGAGAAGATTGAAACTGCCCTTGATCTTCAACAGATGGGCACTTATCGCCCAAGGGATTTGTTCCCTTTATGGGTAGAGCAAACACCATTTCCTGAAGGATACGAACTTCCGAATTTTGTCCTATATGAGGGGTATGGAGATCCTCAAAAACATATTAGGTGTTTTTTGAAACAGTGTGGGGAAACAACTTAAAATCGAGCACTTTGCCTAAAACAATTCCCCTTTTCTTTGGAGGGGATCGCCTCTGACTGGTATTGCTCCATCAAAGGGGTGGTGGTGCCTAGTTGGGAGGCCATGAAGAACGGTTTTGTAGAATCCCAATGCTTTTATAGGCGTGACTCCTGGTACCTAAGAAATGGGAGAAGAATGCAGCTCCAGGAAGATGGAGAAGTGATTGATAATGATGATCACCCTGCAGCTGGACCAGTTAACATGGTCCAAACAACTGAGGGAACAAAAGAAGTTGAGGTCAACGAAAAGGCAGTTGCTGAAGTATGCCAGACTTATTTGACCTACCAGAGGAAATTACGAAATCCTCAGGACCCTCAAACGTCAGAAGTTCCACAAGTTTTGCTGGAGGAAGAGCAAGTGAAATATGATGTACTAGCTCATCTAAAGAAAATTCCAGCATTATTGGGCATATATGATGCACTAAAAATGTCTCCAGAGCTTCGAAAGTCTTTAATATATGCCCTGTCCAAGCCAAAGGATTTCCACAAAGAAATCGAGGGTAGAAATCAAGAGAAGACAACTATATGCGTGGCTATGGTAACCTTTGGTGACAAAGACATGTGTGCTGAAATGACAGACCATAATCAGCCTTTGTTTATCACTGGGCTTATCCATGATGTGAAAATTTCTCAAATTCTGGTTGATAGAGGATCTGCGGTAAACCTCCTGCCTCGGAGGGCCTTAAACTTATTAGGGGTTCGAATTTCACAACTTCGCCCAAGTCGTTTGGTCATTCAAGGATTTAATCAGAATGAACAACACCCAATGTGGAAGATTGAATTGCGAACCAAGTTTGGGGATATTGAAGAAAGCACTGAGTTCTTGGTCATTGATGTAGACACCTCCTACAATGCTTTGCTTGGGAGACCATGGATGCATAATCATCATGCAGTGCCATCAACTTATCACCAATGTATCAAGTACCCATTGCCTTCACCCAAAAAAGAGGGGACAACTGTGGCTGACAATGATCCATTTGGAGAAGTAGAGGCCTATTATGCTGATGATAGCTTCTATACAAAGACTTCACAAAGAAAGGGAAAAGATGTGAAAAAGTCTGAAGATACTCCGAATTTCAAAGACGCTCTAGAGTCTACTCCAGTTTTAACAAAAAGAACTTTTTGATATGTGCCAAAGTCCGAAAGGAAATTGGGGGCAAAGGCTCTAGCCCCAATAAATCCAATTTTGGATCTCAAGGGTGAGTTCACGTTGCCATTAAGGAGGACAAAATGCACTTTTGTGGAGAAATATAATAAGATTGTGGTCCCTTCTAAAGGAAAAGGGTCGAAATCCATCATATTCCACTCACTTGGAGATGTTGAACAGAAAGTGAAAGTTGAACAAGTGCCAGAAGAAAACATCTCGAGTTTTGAGAAGCCTACCTTCAGTGCAGAAATTACACAGATGTTGGTAAAAGTTGGTTTAGATCCTGAAAAAATACCAAAAACAATGACACCCTTTGACTTTGCATTAACACCTTCGCAGAGGCAGGCTATCCAGCAAGGCGGTATTATCACCGCCAGGACAGAAGGGTTAGGCTATCAGGGGGATGAGGAAAAATTTCCAGTAAACATGACTATCACTCAAGATGTGTTGGAAGATGTTGACTAAGATGAAGCTCAACCTGCACCAACAGAATTTGAAGCAAGAGACCAAGCCACCGTGGATGACCTTCGTGAAGTAAATCTGGGTGATGAAAGAGAAAACAAACCAACCTTTATTAGTGCAAATTTAAAGGAAGAAGAAGCTCGGCAATATATTTCCTTCTCAAAGGAGTATCGTGACATATTCGCATGGAACTACAGTGAGACGCCTGGTCTTAATCCAGAGATTGCAGCCCATAAGCTTGCAATGCACCTTGAGAAACGGCCAGTTAAACAGCCTCAGAGGCGAACTCAACCAGAGCTTACAGCCTAAATTGAAGCTGAAGTCGACAAGCTTAACAATACAGGATTCATCAGAGAAGTCAAATATCCAACCTGGCTAGCAAACATAGTGCCAGTCAAGAAAAAGAATGGTCAAATCAGGGTTTGCATTGATTTTCGTGATCTCAATAAGGCTTGTCCTAAAGTTGACTTTCCTTTACCCATCACTGAACTTTTTGTAGATGCAACTACTGGGTATGAAACCTTGTCTTTTATGGATGGATACTCAAGATACAATCAAATTCGAATGGCACCTGAAGATGAAGAAATGACTGCATTCAGGACTCTGAGAGGAGTCTTTTGCTATAAGGTAATGCCGTTTGGCCTGAAAAATGCTGGGGCCACGTATCAAAGGGCGATGACTGTAATGTTCAGTGATATGCTGCATAACACCATTGAATGTTATGTTGATGATCTTGTCGTCAAGACAAAGGAGAAGGAAAACCATGTGGAAGATTTGAGAAGAATCTTCAAACATTTGAGGAGATACAAACTCAAGATGAACACACTAAAATGCGTATTTGGAGTTTCCTCAGGAGAATTTCTAGGGTTTGTGGTTCGAAACGAAGGGATTGAAATTGACCCTACTAAGATTAAAGCCATTGCTGAAATGCCTCTTCCGCGAAATTTAAGGGAATTGAAGGGGCTACAAGGGAGATTGGCCTATATCAGAAGATTTATTTCTAACTTAGCTGGCCGATGCTTGGCATTCTTAAGATTGATGAAAAAGGGTGTTCCATTTGAATGGGATCATCAATGCCAAAATGCTTTTAATAGTATTAAGGAGTATCTTTTGAAGCCTCCAGTACTCATGAGCCCAATAAAAGGGAAACCACTTTTGTTGTACATAACAGCCCTAGATGGTTCGTTAGGGGTACTGTTGGCACAACACAATGAGCATGGGAAAGAAAATGCCTTGTATTACTTGAGTCGTACTCTGGTTGGGGCAGAAGTTAATTATTCTCCTATCGAAAAGACATGTCTTGCCTTGGTGTTCGCCTTGCAAAAACTAAAGCACTATGTCCTGGAACACGAAGTCAAGTTGATATCAAGAGCAGACCCCTTGAAATATATACTTTCATGGCCCATACTTTTAGGGAAAATTGCAAAGTGGGTTGTAATTCTCCAACAATTCGTAATTGAAAATGTTCCCCAAAGAGCTGTAAAGGGGCAGGCTCTAGCAGATTTTTTGGCAGCACTTCCTATACCTGATGACTCACCTCTAGTAACTAATTTACCAGATAAAGAGGTTATGCAAGTAGAAATCTAGAAAGGATGGGAGATGTATTTTGATGGAGCTTCAAGGAGTCTAGATGGCAAGAAGCAAGAAAATCCTAAAAACAATAAACCTGGAATTAGAATTGTGTTTGTGACTCTAGACAATGCTATAATCACCCATTCTTTCGCCTTAAGTGAAGGATGCTCCAATAATGAGGCAGAATATGAAGCTGTAATTGCTTGATTAGAATTGGGATTACAAATTCCTATTGAGGAACTCTCAATTTATGGAGATTCAGAACTGGTGGTAAAGCAACTCCGTGGAGAATACATTGTTAAGAAAAAAAGTCTCATCCCATATCATGAAAGGGCTGATCAATTGCTTTCGCAATTCAGGAAAATACATATTTTCCATGTGAAGAGAAGAACAAATACTCGAGCTGATTCACTTGCAAGTTTGGCTGCATCATTGACCCTACCAGATAGCAAAACAATTGCTATCACGGTAGGTGAAAGAAAGGTGTTACAACCTTTAAAAGAAGTTTCTGACTTGGTTCCAATCTTGGTCGTCACCACGAAGGGAGAAAGCGAGGACGATTGGCGGGAACCATTCATAGCTTACCTTCAACATGGTAGGCTACCTGAAGATAAAGTAAAAAGAATTGAAGTGAGACGTAGGGCTACCAAATTCGTCCTGTGGAAAGATGGGTTATACAAAAGGTCTTTGGATGGATTGTACATACGGTGTATAGCCAAGGAGCGTATTTAAGAGGTAATGGCAGAAATTCACGCAGGTGTATGTGGGGCACACCAAAGTGGTCCTAAATTACATATGCAGCTAAAACGGTTGGGATACTATTGGCTGACTATGATTGCAGATTGCATAGATTATGCTCGAAGATACCAAGTCTGCCAATTCCATGGGAACTCTCTCCACCAACTCCCAGAGCCTTTACATTTAACAACTTGTTCTTGGCCATTTGCAACATGGGGTATGGACATTATTGGTCCTTTTGTACCTCCATCTTCAGCAGGATATCGATACATCCTAGCTGAAACTGACTATTTCTCAAAATGGGCAGAGGTCGTGGCTTTGAAGGATATAAAAAGCACAGTTGTCTCTGAGTTCATTCGAACACGTATCATTTACAGGTTCCGGATTCCAGAAAGTATCATCATGGATAATGGACAGCCATTCAGGAGTGATGCTTTGAACAAGTTATTTGCCAAGTACAAAATAAAAAACAACCATTCATCAAGATATCATGCACCTGCCAAAAGCTTTCAACAAGACATTGTGCAAAATTCTCAAGAAGATGGTGGATAAGAACAAAAGAGCTTGGCACGAAAAGTTACAAGAAGCTTTGTGGGCTTATCGGACTTCACACAAAACTCCTACTTAAGCAACCCCTTATTCGTTGGTTTTTGAAGGAGAAGCAATGCTACCACTTGAGGTTCAAATACAATCATTGCGAGTGGCACTACAAGAGTCCTTAACAGAAAATGAAAGTGCGAGAGTGAGGTTGGCTAAACTCGAGACCCTAGATGAAAGAAGGTTATATGCTTAACAGAATTTGGAGATCTACCAACAAAAGATGGCAAATGCGTTCAATAAAAGGGTGAGGCTTCGCTCCTTTAAAAAAGGAAACTTGGTACTAATGGTTAGAACACCCATAGTATTCTCATGAAGAACCAAAGGAAAGCTTGAGCCCAAATGGGAAGGACCTTGTGTGATTGAGAAGGTTTATTCTTGTGACAACCCTCACCTCTGATTAGTGTTAAACTGTGATTGAGCATGATAGGTAATTGATTATGATGAAATCCTGAACTGATTGTATGAGTGTGTTGTTTAGAATGCATTTCTATTTGTTGAACCACTGAATGATCTGTTCGCGTTTTGATTTCGAATTGCGAATTGAAAGCCTTATCGGCGACCGATTCAGAGATTAATTAGTGTTTTACGCTAATTAGAATTTATGTGATTTTATGGTAGGTTTAATTAAAATTTGATTAAATTAGAATTGTTAAAATTAAATTACATCAATTTGAGTTATTTGCATTTATGCCATTGAGTGGATAATCCTAGGCTAACTCCTCCCCACTTTATATCACATTTGATGCATCATTTCTTCATCCATTTCTTAGACCAAAACCGAGAGAGAGAGGGAGAATAGGAGAAAATTTAGTCCAACAAGTTTTTGCTTGAGACTTAGAAGAAATTGAAGGAGCATTGCATGATTAGACCTCTATACTTGAAATTCAAGACCTAAGGTAGGAAATTCATCTTCTTAATTGTGAATTTAAGTTGTTCTTGCATGATTCATGGGGAACTTGGTGTATAGAGTCAAGTATTGGCTTAAGGTGTTGGTTTAAGAATTAATTCATACATGCATGTCCTTATTTTGGAGTTTAAGGTTGTTTTTCATGGAATTTCCACATGCATGTTCATATTTTGGTTGTAGTCCATGAATTCACCATGTTTTAGAGTTCAATCTTGCATTTGACCATGTTTTGGAGCATTAGAGTTCTTGAAAACTCATGCATGTTGTGTTCTTGCATTGCTCTTCATGTTTCATGGGAAATTATGTTTAATTGTTACACCTTTGGGCTTGATTTTACAAAATGATCTTTGAAACATGTTGTATTATGGGTTTCTAAATGTTTTCCAGAAAATTAGCCTAGAAAAATCGAATTTGAAGCTTTGGAAGTTGAGTTTTATGCTTGAGGATCAATCTGGAAATTCCAGATTTTAGATCCACGCTCGAGCGGAGGACTTCACGCTCGAGCGTACACTCTGAGTACATGCACTTCTCCTCGAGCGTATAAAGTCACGCTCAAGCGTGAAATGCATATGCCTAGAAGTTCATGTGTTTTGCAGTCCGCTTGAGCGAGATAATTCACGCTCGAGCGAGGGTCTGAGTCTCACGCTCGAGCGGAGGTCGAGTGTCCGCCGAGCGTGAATATCTTGCAACCAGTACTTTTTCATGTGTTTTGCAGTCCGCTCAAGCGACGAAAGTCACGCTTGAGCGGAGCTTCATTGTCTGCATGTTCGCTCGAGCGTAGAAAGCCACACTCGAGCGTGGACCCCTGTTTCAGCAAATTTTGAAAAGTGTTTTAAAGTACATCTTTGCATCCTCATTTCATCCTAGGCTTTTCTAGGCCATATTTAAGGCATCTTAATGAGTATAATGTTATAGAACCACATCAAGTCAAGATAGGGACTAGTTATTGATTCCCAAGTGTGTAACTTAGTGTGTGTTCGTTCTGCAACTGTGTAGGGTTGGCATCCGAGGACGCTCATTAGCTTGCCTATAGCCCAGTACTCTGTGAGTAACAATATTGTAAAGATATGTTCAATTATGATTATTTTCTGAACGATTGACTATATTGCTTTCTGAAACGGTATTGCTTACTGAATAAATGTTTGTCCTATTTGTAAACTGGACTTGTGGCATCCATAGCAACTTACTGTTACTGTTACTGTTACTGCTAGGGCTACTGCACTGTACTGTACTGCGACTGTCACAGAGATTTCTGTTGGTTCTAATATTTGAAACCACTACTGTATACTGTTTTGATGGCCATCAACTAACTGTTCGGTCTGTTAAGACCTACTGTTTACTGTACTGTTTTGCTATGGGATGTACCACATATGACTGTTATGGCTTCTCAATGACTGTTCTGACATGAACTGTTAGCCATTGATTGAATAATTGATCTACTAATGAAATTGACTATTTTGATTACTGAAAGGGCATTCATTCTTAACCCCTTTACGCATTTGTTATTCACTGGGCTTTAGCTCACTGTTTATATTTATATGTAGGTGTCCAGGCACCGGACCGAGGCTAGGAGCGTCGAGTTAAGCTCTCATTTTGTCAAGCCAACCATTGTGGCTCACCTCGAGGTTCCGAGTCTATTCAAGCTAAGATTGTTTTTGGGGTATCTCAGTTTCATCCTTTTGTCTCCGTTTTGTAATAAGTGTTTAAGACTTGACTGTACAGTTATAGTTAGGGATTTGGTCCCTAACCTAGATGTTTATGTATATGACGTATGTATATATGTTTTGGTTTTGAATGTGGCTTGTTCATAAAAGTCTTTTTCCATACAGTTTTTCACAGCTCATTGGACATCTTTTATTTACTGTTTGGCTTCCGCCAGCCCCTTACTCTGTATTACTGTCATTACTATTAAGCAGGCCTTTGGTAGTCACGGATTACTGGCCAGTTACGATACTAAACCCATAGGGGCGGGTTTGGGTCGTGACAATTCTAATGGGGCCTATTTGTTGATAACGATGGATGGTGACAGAATCATTCCCCCAACCAATACAAGGTTCTTGAAGAGATATTACCCTTAAGAAAGCCTGCTAGGTTGAAAACCCGAAAGGGTGGCCTAGGCAAAAGTTAGGGCAAAAAAAAAAAAAAAAAAAAACCCACCAACGGTATTGTATGTGGTTAAACTGCTAAAATATCCCACCGAAATCTAAGGTGGTAAAACATTAGATACTTCTGGCCCGTAAGAGTATAAACTGTGTACGGCCAAACAAAAGTCGAAAACCACCAACGGTATTGTATGTGGTTAAACTGCTAAAATACCCCACTGAAATCTAAGGTGGTAAAACATTGGATATTCCTGGCCTACAAGAGTATAAACTGTGTACAGCCAAACATAAGTCGAAGATCACCAACGGTATTATATGTAGTTAAACTGCTACAATACCCCACCAAAATCTAAGGTGGTAAAACATTGGATACTTCTGGCCCGCAAGAGTATAAATTGTGTACGGCCAAACGAAAAAGAAAAAGAAAAAGAAAAAGAAAAAGAAAGAGGTCAGTGAAGGCAAAATGTCATAATATAAAGAAATTGACGAAAGCCCCTTGCCAAGGAATCAAGCCGATGGGGTGACGGACAAATTCACTGCCAATGAATCAAGCTGTTGGGGTGACAAACACATTTACATTCAGGAATCAAGCCATTGGGGTGACAGACACAATCACTGCGAAGGCATCAAGTCGTTGGGGTGACGGACACAATCACTGCCAAGGAATCAAGCCGTTGGGTTGACGAACACAATCACTGCCAAGGAATCAAGCCGTTGGGTTAAAGGACACAATCACTGCCAAGGAATCAAGCCATTGAGGTGAAGGACACATTCACTGCCAAGGAATCAAGCCATTGGGGTGAAAGGACACAATCAATGCCAAGGATTCAAGTTACTCATTGCCATTAGGTTGGAAAGGGCAATGATACCTGCAAACAAACTATGACGCCTTGCGTGTTGCCTGCAAAAGAGTTAAAAAAAAAAGACATGAAATAATTAGTCATCGTGACTCGTACAATTAAAATTCACTTGCACGAATCACGAGGGGGCAGGCTTTGATTAGATTAGATTAGATTCATAAAAAAAAAAAAAAAAAAAAATTTTGTTCAATTGGGCCAATTACTAATACAAAATAAAATAAAAGGCAGCAGGTTTTAAAAATAAAAAATAAAAAAAATGGAGTTTTTGTTCCAATCAGATTTTTTTTTCTGCCCTATGCTTGAAAGTCTTTCTCCGATGGAATTGTCCAGTAACGATCTAAAAGTGATCAAAGGGGAGATTGAATGGTGGAATTCATTAAAGTAGCTTGAATCTGATTGGAGCAACAGACAGAAAGATTATATGGCTAATGTCTTTGTCGAACTAAGAAGGGATGCAAGTTTGATGGATAAATTAACAGAAAGTGGAAATTCAATGTAAGGAAAGATTTGAAGCTGTCATAATGGCCAGTTGAAAGACCCTCATGGAAGAAGATCAAAACAGTCTTATGAAGCCAAGCACCAATTGTACAAGGGGCTGCTACTAATACAAAATAAAATAAAAGGTAGCAGGCTTTAAAAAAAATAAATAAATAAATAAATAAATAAAAAGTATGTTCATATTTTTTTTAAAGCAAAATCTGCTAAATAAACAAATATATGCTGTTACACAAAAGGGTATAGCAGGTTTTTCTTTTTTTTAAAACAAGAAAGGTCTTTGTTTGGGCTCATAAAAAAAAGGGCAGCAACAGAAAAAAAATAATAATAATAATTTTAAAAAATTTGCTTACTTGATTCTACTATGAGTTAAAAAATACATATATATATATATTGTTGCTTAAAATCCTGCTAAAGTGAGAAAAAAAAAAAAAACCAGACAAATTGCTGCTTTAAAAAATATATGGTAGCAGCAACAGAGAAGAAAAAAAATGTGCTATGGATAGAAGGCATATTGCATAGCTTCATAAAAGAAGAACTTGTTCTTTCTTGAAGAAAAGAAATCTTATGCCTTAAAAACATGCAGAGATAGAAGTTTTGTTAGGCCAAGGGATGCCACTGCATGCAAAATTTATGAGCGTGACATCCATGAAGTTGGTATGGGTGTTAAAACTTTCTTCTGGCAGCAGCAAAAAAAAAAAAAAAAAAAATTGGCAGCAGTAAAAACAAGGGGTGAAAAGAAAGCAACAAATATTATGATGAAAGTATACCTGATTAAAAGGAATTTGAAGGAATTCTTTTGTGCCTTCTTTTGGGAAAAGAAGAAAGACAATGGCCAGACAACTTTTGAAGGATGAAGACCTAATATGCACTACAAAATTTGCAGAATGAAAAAAAAAAGGGGCTACTGAAAAATTGCTGGAAACAAAAAAATTCTGCTGGAAGAACAAAGTTGTAGGAGGAAAAATATCTATTGTCCACATGCATGGATAGGTATTATATAAGCAAAAAATTCTTGCTTAAGAAATGAGGTAGTGGTCTCCTAAAATACTTCAAAGAAGCAAGAGTTTAGGTAGGATTTGAAATACTCCATAGAAGTAAGAGCTTGTATAGGATTAGAAATCCTACCAATGCCAATCCATCCTATTCCATTTAGACAAACTCTTAAAATATATATATATACATATCTCCTAAAAATAAAAATAAAAATAAAAAAAAGTGGCAAGTTGGAGGCTCACAAAAGAAAAGGCCCAATTTAAAAAAAATGGTGGCCTAGAAAAGGAAAGGTCCATGATGGCCTAGAAAAATCCATGATGGCCTAGAAAAAAATCTGCTGTAAAAAAAAAGTGGCAAATTGGAGGCCCACAAAAGAAAAGGCCCAATTAAAAAAATGGTGGCTTAGAAAAGGAAAGGTCCATGATGGCCTAGAAAAAAAATCTGTTGTAAAAAAAATGGTGGCAAGTTTGAGGCCTACAAAAGAAAAGGCCCAATTAAAAAATGGTGGCCTAGAAAAGAAAAGGTCCATGATGGCCTAGAAAAATCCATGATGGCCTAGAAAAAAATATACTATAAAAAAAATGGTGGCAAGTTGGAAGCCCACAAAAGAAAATGTCCAATTAAATCTTTAGACCTTACCCATAACCCTTACAAGGGAAAAAAAAAGGCCGAAGTCCATAAAAAAAGGGGCCCATGCCCTAAAAATAAATAAATAAATAAATAATAATAATAATAATAAAAGGCCTATGGACTATAAGGAGCAATCAACCCATTAAAAAAAATACAAAGCCTGAAAAGTGGCAGAAAGGGACCAAGGCCAAGAAATAATTCCATCCAAGACCTAAAGAGCATCCAGATAAAAGTGCCAAATTGTGGTGACTCGCACAGTTAAGAAAATTCACTTGTGCAAGTCACGAGGGGCATTTGTTGGCACATAAATTTTAACTAAATTTATGACACGTATAGAGCCTATGATAGGAAAGTTGTAGGTAATCATTTCCTAAAAAAATCAGTATGATTCGTTGAAGTGCATAAATAAAACGACGTTGTATCTCAACGACGTTATTCAAGATGCTCAAGTGACACGTGGAGCCTACGAAAGATGACACCTGTAGAGCCTACAGCAAGGACACCACACAGGATGAAACCCTAAAGATCAATCCGGTTAATCAGATATACGATTAATCAGATAGCGCTATTATTCAAAATTCAAATGGCGCTATCATTCAATTTGAAATTCAAATTGAAGATGAGGCATTCCTATCACCTGATGGCCCTCTATAAATATGAGGACCATCACACAAGACGGGGGATCAGAAAATCAAAAGTGAAAAGATCAGAGAGAGAGAAAGAAATTGAGAGCTAAAGAAGTCGTTACAAGAAAGAAGAAGAGAAGCCTAGAGAACTCAAGAGCCTACGCTAATCGCGATGAATAGGTAAAGGGTTCCAAACCCAAGAATTGTATTTTATATTCGAGGGTTCAAAGCCCATAACAATTTCAATAAAATATTTATTTTTCTTAAATTGCCTTTTGTTGTTTATTTTGTTCCTCATTAATCGAAGGTTTCATTTGTATAAAATGTGTAATTAACGATCTAAAATACAGATCGGAAATAAGAGCCTGCTATTCAAATAATCAACACTGTTTAGTCCAAAAACTAAACAGTGGACATTTGTAACATAAAATTTTGAAATGTGTTGAAACACTTCATGTTTTAAAATTTGTGTCTACAGTGACATAACATGGATGCGTTGACATGATAATTTTTAGGAAATGAAGGATTTAACATGTGGAGCACACACAATATATAGTTTTATAAAGGGCGAATTATAGTAACGGTCTCTATAATTTGGGACTTGTGTTACTTTGATCCCTGATCTTTCAATTGTGATACATTTGACCCTGAATTTTGAATCTTGTATCAAATGAGGACAATTGAAAACATTGTTGCTTCATTTCAAAGGCCAAGTCGTCAATTTGATAAAATTTGATAAATATAAACTAGTTTGACAAAAATAAATGTCAAAAAAATATTTTTAAGCTTTTAAAAAAAAATTTCTATTCACCAAAGATAAAATTATATAAAAATGATAAATCTATTATATTTTATTTTTTTTATTAAATTAATTTTTAGTATGTGTGTGGATGATGATTATGTAATGGGTGGCTGTTTTTGTTATTTTTTTGATGGTTATCAGGCAATAGATGGTTGTATTTGTTGTTAACATATATTTTTGGATGGTTATCGTGTAATGGATGGTTATTAGACTTTTAATGTATAATTAATAAGTTTAATATATGAAATATTTTTAGTTTTGGGTTTTTTGATTTAATAGATTGGTTTAATAATGACATCAAGGTTGTCGCCATGTCTGACTTTTGAAAAAATAAAAACTAATTTAACGAAAATAAATATCAAAAAAAAATTATTTAAAAAAATTATTTCTACTCTCACAAAAGATAAAATTACATAAAAATGACGTATTTTTAATTTTTTTTCACCAATTTAATTTTTAGTTTCTTAGAAATTTTCTCTGAAAATAGATTCTAAAAACCAAACCAAATAAAACTTTATAACAAAAAAAGTTCCAACATTATTCATTTAAAAAAAATCATTATATTTCAAATAACATATAACCAACACAAAATAAATTGTATGACGACTTTATCCTTAAAATGGAGCAACAATGTCTTCAATTATCTTTATTTAGAATGGGATTTAAAATTTAAAGTCAAATGTATCACAATTGAAAGGTTAGGAACAAAGTGACATAAGCCCCAAACCAAACTATAAGGACTGTTAGCATAATTCGCCCTTTTATATATTTATTAATGTCATATATATGAATATTTTATTCAAAGATAATAATAAAAAAGTATAAAATAACACTATTTCTAAAGTTCAAAGGCTGGATTAATAGGTATAAATCTACATTATTTATTTTTTCTATAATTTGATTTCAAGTTGTTTCAACTTGTAATGTGTTTCATGTGTCTAAGTGATGGACGTGTGCAACCTTCAAGTGTCCAAAGTGTGTCTGAGTCTAAATTTTATAAAAAAACAATAGGATACGTTTGGATGTGTGTCTGACACGTGTCAAAAAGTATTTAACGAGTGACTGTGTTGACACAAATACAATACCTTTTTAGGAGTGCTGGTGCTTCATAGGATTCATGTACCGTGAAGGCAAGGAAGATGATGTTCTTGAGATGGCAACTTCTAGAAAAAAAGGTTGTCAAAAGTGCATTTGATACGTGTCTGACACGGATACGCCACCTTCTTAGAAGTGTTTGCGCTTCTTACTTCGATGCAAGTAACCATGAAAGTCAGGGAGATGATGTTCCTTAGATGACAACTTCTAGAAAATTTAAGGCTGTGAAAAGTGCATTCCATAGAGCAAGGGTGGTCTACTTTCATTTTCTGTTATTCTCTTTCATCTTCCTCAAACATGCATATACCTTCCAAGGAGGCAATCCACCCATTTTCTAATTTTAGCATGATTCTTATATTTAATGAGACAAGGTGACCATGTTCCATAAATATCCTTTGAAAAACTGAATTCAATCAAAGTAGTTACGATGATATGATGGATGTTTTCCTTATCTATTGTTCACCAATCTATATCCTTCCTTTTCTTTCTTCTTTTTCTTTTCATCATTGCTCCCAGGGCTGACCTTGACTTTTGTTCGACCCTAGGCGAACTCTAAAAATGGGACCACTATACATATTTAAAAAAATAAAAATAATAGTAAAATAGTATGTGCACACATTTTGTTTTATTTGTTGGAGTATCCACAAAAAGTTTGCTTGCATATATATTCACCAAAGTTATATATTAAAATTTAAAGTAAATTACACTTTTCACCCTATAGTTTTACTCAAATTTCTCTTTGGTTCCTATTGCTTTAATTTGAACAATTTGGTCCTTATACTTTAATTCAGTTTCAATTTGGTCATTCTATCCAAATTTTCGTTAATTTTTTCTACGTGTATATCTTAGGAGACTGACAAGCTATGAAAACATGGCAAAATTAGTGCTGTAGCGGTGTCAGACACTGGAACACGCAATGGACACGTACTAGACATGCTATTTGTTGTGTCTTATTTTATTTTATTTTTCGGTGTGGGACAGGGCATAGTTGTCAAATCGGGATTCGAATCGTGAATTGTAAAGATTCGGTCTTTTTTTTTTCTAAATTACTTAGAAAATATATCTACACATTTCGATGTAAAATATATTTTATGAATATGAAATATTTAGACTTAAATCAATGAAAATATTTTTTTGAATGATGATCACGTAGTTTAATATGTAATAAGTTAACAAAGGTTCTTATATAAGATCATCTTACCTTTTCCCTTTTTTAGATATTTCTTATCAACCCTTCTTAATAAAAGACAGTAAACAAAGACAAAATCTCAATTTCGAAAGTAACAATAATTTGACAATGATATAGATATTTGGACAGTAAGTATACATACTTTTTCAAGTAATAATAACCAAATAATAATAATAAATTATTTAGGATCTTTTATTTTAAAGCATAAAACATTTTAAAAGGTATAACTAACCTCATCCATGTAATATTCAACTATATTTAATTTAATAAAATAGCAGTAGATAATTCATAGTGTGAGTTACTTTAATCTTAAACATTTTGGAAGATATATTATGATTTTTTAAAAGAAAAAAAAAATGAGAAGAAAGATTAAAAACATGTTGAGTTTGACTAAATCTGATTGGATCCTATTAAAAGCTCCATGATCACAACAAATCATGTATATATATTGGTTATTTTGGCTTTAAACGCTATTAGAAGTTGTATTATGTCATTTTTACTATAAGTTGGAAAAAAAAAAGAGTTGAAAATATATTCGACACGATAGTTTCAAGAATTGCATGAATCGTAAAAAATGAATCGAAAATTTCAAGAATTACGTGAAGCGTAAAAAGTGAATTGAATCGTGAATCGATTGTGAATCATGCACTTCATTAGAGATTCACTTCCAAAATAGATTCACCCATAGATTCGTATCGATTTTGCAAAAATTACGAATCGAATCGTAAATCGTAAGATTTTGATAACAGAGGGACACGGCAAGGAGAAGAGAAGAGACCTAAATTGAAACTGTTCATTGATAGAAGTTCGAAGTCGATCTCCATCTCCGTCGAGCTCCATCTTAATCGATCTCCATCCTGGTAAGTCTCTTGTCTTTGGGCCTCTCGCCTCTCATCAGTCTCTCTTCTCAATTCTAGTTGTCTTCTCATCGTTTTCTCACCTCTCGCTCGCTCGCTTGCTCTATCTATCTCTCACCTTGCGATCGATTGACAACCTCATCTATGTCTCTCTCTCTCTCTCTCTCTCTCTCTCGCTAGCGCTCTCTCCCCCTCTCTCTCTCTCTCTCTCTCTCTCTCACACACACACACACACACACACACACACACCTCTCACGCTCTATATATAATCTATATTATATCTATGTATTATATTTATATATTAGATTTATTTTTTAAATGTAGTGGTATTTGTTGTATATATCTGTATTTATTTATTTATTTAAATGTATATTTTTGTTAACGAATGAAAATATATTAAAAAAAATTTGTCGTGTCCCTCGCCGTGTCTGTGTCTTTATTTTTCGAAAGTTGCCGTGTCCCGTGTCCGTGTCTATATCCGTGTCCGTGTCCGTGCTATATATATGGTTGGAATGTAGACAAGAAATTTTGTATCTTCAAAACTTCTTTTTGGTGATATATATTTATAGTTTGTGCTATAATAATATTTTTTCAACTTATATTTTTTTATGTTAACATATTTTACGATACACGATACGATACGCGATACATTAAATTAGAACAACGATACACGATCCGTATCATGATTCGACAACACTGAGTAATGCTTCTCACACAATCCCTGGGATAAAAAAGGGGACCAAATCTCCCCTTCCAAACCAATCCCCTAAAAAAAAGAGGCCTTACAGAAGAATTAAAGGCACCTACCATAAGTTAGTTTCAAAGAATATTATCTGATTATCTCCCAGTTGCTGGACATTACAATATTGATGGAAAATCTGTTCCTTTTCCGTTTCTCTGTCTTTCTATTTGATTATCATACTTTTTTTTAGTTGTTGTTGTTTTTTTTTTTAAATTTATTTTTTTATTTTATTTTATGCTGGACATTACAATTTCTCTCTCTCTCCCCCCCCCCAATCTTTCAATGGTTTTAGTCCCTTTCCCCACATATTATAGTCTAGAATTTCATGCAAAGTTTCACTAATGCACGTGAAGAGATGTATTTAGTCTCTAGAATTTTCCAGTTCTCTGATCCCAAATATGGGAATACAAACTTGAATTGTATTCTCTCTCTCTCTCTCTCTCTCTCTCTCTCTCTCTCTCTGAGTCTGTGGTTGTTTGTGAGAATCCACTTTGACAAAGTTTGCGGGGCCCATGCAGGATGCAGCCAGTTACTGAATTTCTGATTGAGTTGTGTTTAGCGTTTTTTCTTTATTTGTATCTGATGGGTTTTCCTGCTTTTGTTTTCTGCTTTCAGATATGTCTCGAAATGCTGTATTTTGCAAACTATTCTGGTGATGCTGATAGTAGCATTGTGAGAGAGACATGGGCAAGACTCATTGATCAAGCTCTTTCAAGGGGTGGCATTGCTGAAGCTTGTGCAGTACTAAAGAGGGTTGGTTCCCATGTTTATCCCGGAGATGGAGCTGTTTTACCTTTAGATTCGTTGTGCCTTCACCTTGAGAAGGCTGCACTGGTACTTTTCTTTTACTTTATTCCATTTTTGTTCCTTCTTTGATTTTTGCTGTTTTATTCAATTTTTTCTTATTTTATTTTATTTTATTTTTGTTTTCCTTGCTCCAGTGGTTTCATATGATTAATGCTATTGCTGACTGACTTGTATACCTGATATGTTATCATTTTTGTAGGAGTGATTGGTTTCAGGGGTTGAATCTGTTGGAGATGGCGATGTCAAGGGCTCTTCTTGCTGCCTGCAAGAGTGCAATAGAACCTGTCTTGAATACTTACGACCAGTGGCGGAGGCAGCCAAGGACGAGGGGGTCACGTGCCCCCTGAATTATTATTATTATTATTTTTTATTTTTATTTATTTTTTTATTTTTTATTTTTTGGAAATATAAAGAAAGAGAGTGATTATTGATTTAATGGTTAAGACTTCCTAATAACCTTAGGCCATATTTGTTTGGGCGGACTGGATTAGGTTGGATTAGCATTCCCATGACTAATAGTCCTAGGACTACGAATCATTTGGATTATGTATCCTATCTTATGTTTGGATTGAGTTAGGATTATAAGGAGGACTAATAGTCCAGACTTTGGTTTAGTCTTTCAATTTATATCTCACCCCCTTTTGTGGGATTGAATAGTCCATCATATGTGGGATACCATATCCAGATGGATTGTTAGTCCGTACTTCAATTGTTTAACCAAACATCGGATTAATAATTTTATTGGACTATTAGTCCAATCCCAAGCTCATGTCCACCCAAATAAACATGGCCTTAAGGTTATGGGTTCAAGTCTTGGGACCACCACTTTATGTATTATGTCAAAGGTTAGGTGTATACTCAATTTTTCTCCTCCCAAACACATATTAATGTGTACTAATTGAGCGGCGTTGTTGTTGTTGTTGCAAATATTTTAAATAAAAAAAAATTACAAAAATATTATTAGAGTAAAATGTCAATGACATTTTAAAAATTATGAAAACAATAATGGTTGTTTTGAATGAAAATGAAGAGACTTTTATAAACCATATCATCTATAAAAATTTTATGAAAAAATTTGAATGTAACGGTGATGTCATTATTATTGACATGCAAGTATAACTAATCTCACTATAAATATATGAAATTTATTGGATTGTTAGTTACATCTGACATGTGAGGTTCACTCTCTATGTGTTTATTTACTATTAGTTTGTGATATCACATACTAATGATGACATGGTATTACCATTATATTGAATTTTTAATCAAATTTTATATAAATTTTTTTTTATCATTATATAATTTATTTTAAGACTATATCCATATTTTTTTTATATTGTCCATAATATACTAGTTATAAATAACATTATTTTTTTTTTATGTTCCTCGAAATCAATCATAAAAACTTACGTTAAATATTTTTATAAAATTTTTCAATAATATAATTAATAAGTACTCCCTCTAATTTGATTTTCTGGCTCCGCCGCTGCTTATGACCAGCTGTTATCAACTGGGGCAATTTTGCCATCTCCAAATTTGAGATTGTGTCTCCTCCGTTCAGTGCTGGCAATACTTCGTGAGTAGGCAATGTCTGTATTTGCACAGAGAATGAATACAAGTACTACCGGAGCATCTCTCATTCTTGGTGGAACATTCTCACTGGAGCAAACAACAATATTTAACGAAGGGGTTCATAACAAGATCACGAGTGCCGCGAACAGGTCAATTTCTTATTCGTTGTTAATTCCACTTGGGTTCATAAAGTATTCATTTGTAGCAATCAGTGTATTTGGTTTCAGTTTTCTAAAAATTAAATTTTTTGTTTTTCATATTGTTTTGTTTTTAGTGAATATTTTTAAAATTTTAAGCAATTTTTTTTACTTTTTTAGATGCACCTTACTTAGATGTATCTAAATAGTAAAATATTTGTGAAAAAATATTTTAAAAAATTAATAAATATACAAAAATACGAAAAATGTACTGAATTTTCGTATTTTTTTTATAAATATTTTTGGTATTTAGTGAATTTTTAAAGATTTTTTTTACAAATATTATACTTTTTAAGTGTATTTGTATTAGATATGTCTAAAAATTAAAAAAATTGCTTAAAATATCAAAAAAATTCAGTGAAAACAAAAAATATGGAAAACGAAAAAATAGAATTTTTTGAAATGTGAATTCTGAAAACTGAAACTAAACAGAGAATATTTTTTTAGGGATTGAGATTTATGAATTATATGCATTCATGAAACCATTCGTACCTGCCTCTTGTTGCATTCAAATCTTTTGACACAATGTCAATTTGCTGACCTCATCCGAAGGTTTAAAATTCTATTTTCAACTCAGCCTTTTTTTGTGAGTGGGGGTGCTGTAGAAACATACTGTGGGGACATAAATTTTGAATAATGACACGTGGCCGAGGTGTCACCGAAGTGCCAGCCGAGGTGTCACGTGTCCTAGTCGTGACGCCGAGGTTATCTCGGCAAGGCCGAGGTTATCTCTGAAGATATCGGAATCCGAGATAAGCGGATAAGGGACAAGAGTCCTAGAATGAGAGAAGACTTCAGTTTAGATTAAGATAAAACTCTTAGAGAGTTTATCTCAATTCTACTGGGAGTCCAAGATTAACAGTAATCCTGAGTCCATTGAAGTTAAACTTCTATTGGGACTAGGATTGTGTTGGCTATAAAAATGAGGCACCCCCATGGGTCTAAGGTATGCTTTTGATATTTTGTCTAGTGAGTTAAGCACTATTGGTTATCTTTGAGAGATATTTTAACTGACTTGATCGTCGGAGTGCCCCTGGGTGGACGAACTACCGCCGGAATCTTTTTTTTCTGTTGCAGGTTGTTCGAGCTTAATCTATTCTGCCGGTGTTCTCCAGCTGAGTACTAAGTTGGCAGTGTGGTCAGAAATTGACACACACAATTTGGCGCCGTCTGTGGGAAAGAAAAGAGAATAGATGGCCAACAACGGACAGAAGGAGAGGTTGGGGACGACATCCCTACTAAGAATGGGAAACATATTGATTCTGACGTCGAAGAAGTCAACTGCAATGAAGAGACTCGTGATAAGAATCACGAAGGAAAGGACGTCGGCCAGGAGAGCGACGTACCAAAGAAAACGGACCGGAGCGGGTATTACAACGAGGACGACCTCAAGCCACTGTTCTCGCTACAAGATATGCCAATTTTAGCGGCCAAGAAAGACACCCAGAAAAGGGGGCAGAAAACGGTTCCTGTAGTCCCTCAGCATGGCTGGACCAAAGGACATTCTCACCAGCCCTCGCGGGAGGTCGGGTATGGAGAATCCCAGAAGACACAATCTCGGCCTAGATGATTAAGTCCGAGAAGAGAAGAGCTTAGCCTAAAGTGAGCAGATCCTAGATTCCAACAAACAAGAGACCAAGGTCATGTTTAACACTTGTTGAAAGTTGTGGACAATTTACAAATTGAAGTTAAACCGAAATCATTGTTTAACACTTGTTGAAATTTGTGGATAATTTACAAGTTGAAATTAAACCGAAATCATTATTTAACACTTGTTGAAATTTATGGACAATTTACAAGTTGAAGTTAAACCGAGATCATTGTTTAACACTTGTTGAAATTTGTGGACAATTTACAAGTTGAAGTTAAACCGAGATCATTGTTTAACACTTGTTGAAACTTGAGAAAAGTTTACAAGTTGAAGTTAAACAGGGGTCATGATTAAATGAATGAATGATATAGGTTCCATCACCTCAGGATGTCGAGGTAATAGAACCTAGGGGGCAGTTGTGGGGACATAAATTTTGAATAACGACACGTGGCCGAGGTGTCACCGAAGTGCCAGCCAAGGTGTCACGTGTCCTGGTCGTGACGCCGAGGTTATCTCGGCAAGGCCAAGGTTATCTCCGAAGATATCGGAATCCGAGATAAGCGGATAAGGGACAAGAGTCCTAGAATGAGAGAAGACTTCAGTTTGGATTAAGATAAAACTCTTAGAGAGTTTATCTCAATTCTACTGGGAGTCCAAGATTAACAGTAATCCTGAGTCCATTGAAGTTAAGCTTCTATTGGGACTAGGATTGTGTTGGCTATAAAACTGAGGCACCCCCATGGGTCTAAAGTATGCTTTTGATATTTTGTCTAGTGAGTTAAGCACTATTGGTTATCTTTGAGAGATATTTTAACTGACTTGATCGTCGGAGTGCCCCCGGGTGGACGAACCACCGCCGGAATCTCTTCTTTCTGTTGCAGGTTGTTCGGACTTAATCTATTCTGCCGGTGTTCTCCAGCTGAGTAGTAAGTTGGCAGTGTGGTCGGAAATTGACACACACACATACCATTCTTACCAACCCCCTCCATGTGGGTCCACAACCACTGCAATTTTCAGTTAGGACAATTAGGTTTTTATAATTTCTTAGTGTCTTCATTCCAATGAAATAGTGCAAAACTGATTAAATCATTTCGAATCGTACTTGTACAACACATATTTACCAACTCATCAATCTGGATCAAACTATTGATTCTTTTCATGGCATAGACCACTGTTAAATTAGCAATTGCTTAGAAATAGAAACAGACACCCACACAGATTTTTAGAAAAGACTTTGCAAACATAGATAGGACTTTTCAAATCCCAAACAACAATAGATTTGACGCATTGTATTTGGAAGGATAAGTTTTGAAGCCAGAGTTCAGACTTTTGAGCACAACTTTCTATGACAATTTGAAGGGGTACTTGCAACGCAGAGCACACAAAGTAGCAACAAAGTGATAATTTTACATGGGGACCAATTAGGACCTTATGTTATGAACTTTAGAGTTGATTTAAGTCCTACTTTTATGTTTTGTAAGTTATTATATTGCTGGATAGTTTTCTTTCTTTTTCATTATTTTTATTTATTTGTAATGTTTTACCAGATTTTATTTGTTAACCATAGTTGTTGATTTTTGGTTTTGATAGACATGGACTATAGTATAGGTCCATGGTTGTTCTTTTGGGTCAACTTACAATATCACATTATTAAATTTAAAAAATATATAGGTCCAGTACAATATTAGTTGTCAAATAGTCAAAATTTAATATTTGTGAATTGTGATTTTAATAAATTTAGGGAATCCTAACAGTATAAATTGCATGTAACACAACCCAACCCAACCCAACCCAAGCTACCCAACCCAAACTAAGCTTTGTATTCCACTCAAGTAAGGTTGGCTACATGAATTTATGAGAATTTCAAATTGTATGTTTTGCAAGTGTAAATCTCTTCTTTCCTCTTATTATTTTTTTCTTTGTCCTTTTGCTTTTCTTCTCAAAGTAACTAATGCTTGTGGTGCTCCTCACATCAGGCAAACAAACTTGTTTTAACCCCAAAATCCTAGCCTATCAAATCTCAACAAATCCTCACTGCTCTTACCTCTTTGATGTGACAATCAAAACTTTAACTCACTAGGGTGCAGTGCAAATGTGGTTCAAGAAAGAGTAATCAAAGATATGATAAAACTTAGAAATTTTTCATAAATTTCATGGCTGAGCCAATTGGACCCATATATTCTCAAGGTTATGTCCTATTAAGGGTGTTATTTTATGATAATCCTGTAGAAACGATTAAACACTAAGAATTTTGAAAGGATTTCTCTGGTAGAAATGGTAATCCTGTGTTACGCAGATCTGCCACCAAATAACTAATGTGCTCTGCATACTATCTTTTTCTTTCCCTACCTACATTCGGTTAATACCATATGCATAGGATGCCTTTTGGTATGATGACATAATGAAGTGAAAGGTTGATAATTTTGCAGAATTTGCTTGTATGAATAAAAATGTCTTAAAATAATGGTGTGCCTTTTCATGATGATTTGCGAACCAGAATTTGGGGGCTGATGAATGGGAGAGACAAGTTGATTCCAGTTTTCCATTGTTCGGATAGGGGTTTATCACCTCTTTCATCTTTATACTTTTCGCAACTTGCTCAACACTAAAATTTGCATTTTATTATGGACTTTGGTATACATTAAGATAGAAAGCTTTTCATTTTGTAATTGTTTTATTGTTGAATTACTTCATTTATTTTTCTAGTGTTTTGTTCATGCTTCAAATTCTGAAGTCTCAATTCTATTTCTTGGATGGGAATGTAACAGGTATATGACTGAAGTGCAGAGGTTGGCTCTTCCCCAGAGAACCAAACAGAGGCTGTCTACCGAGGTTTTCGAGAACTTGAAGAGTCGCTTTTAAGTCCTCTTTCTTTCGAGCGATTTTGATTGTTCTCATTAGATGTCTGGTGTATGATGATTAATGTTTGTTTCTGCATATTTATTCGGCAATAAAAGCATTGTATTTTAGTGTATCAGACAGCATCAAAGGACATACAAGATCTAATTTTAAATGTGTAACAGTGATCTCAGAGAAGCATACAACAATATTCAACCGACTTGGATTCCTTTCGTCTCACATCAACGGCTGTCTGTTGGGGCTGGAACTCTGGTAACAAGAGTGGAACTACTGCTGGAAGGTATGGTTCATATGTTAACAGAGGCAATTATTGCTGGGGTTGTAGTGCAATGGCCCATTCTCAAAGTGAAAATGGATTTGTTTCCATTATTCTGAAATAGTGGGTCCCTCAATCAAGGTAATATTTCCATCATTTGTAGAATTTTTTCTTCTTCTTGGGATTGGAAATACAGTTTATATATCTAGTCTACTCCTAAATATGTGGGGTAGGGGAGCTTCTAAGCGTTGGTTGTGGATTCAACCTACAACAGATGACAAATTGCGCAGATATAAGTTAAGGGCGCTATCACCCAACTTAGCCTCCGATGAGATTTGAACTATCAACCTCTTGTATGTGAAAGGCGGGGAGATGTAGTTGGATTAGAACTCCGTTGGCTTATTAGGTTTGATTCATGATTTGTGGAAAAGATAAGAAAGAACAACTGAAAGAAGTTAAATTTGTTTCTTTCGTTTGGTTTTCTTAATTCAATTTCAATATCCAAATATAGTGTATTGTTCAAATACTTTGAAAGTGCGAACAAAATTGAACTCATCATTTGTACAATTCTTGAAGCACACGGACAAGAGGAAAAGATAAATAAAAATTTTATTTTATTTTATTTTTATTTATTTTTGGTTGAAAGAAGTTAAAATTATTTCTTTGGTTTCCTTTTTCACTCAATAAAATCCTGAGATGTAAACATAGATTAGGATTAGAGGATTGACCAATATAGGACTTGAGGAAAAAGACCAATTCTCTCAAATGTAGTTTTAATCAAAGGAAAGACGGTGGCAAAATCAAATAGCTTTGTTGGAGTCTTCTTTTGCGGCTGAGAAAGGGCACCAAAAAGCATGGATGCATTAAAGAAATATATAGTTTGACCATTGAAGAATTGAACTTTTAACCGTTGGTAGATGCTCTATCTATAACGTTAGGCCTTGTTTGGCTCGTGATTTTTCAATCACTATTAGAAGTGCTTCAGTAGTAGTTGTTTTCACGTTAAATTATTTGTCTTTTAGTTCAATTTGTGAATAATTCGAATTCAATTCTTCATAAATTGGGTTAGATTTATAATTGATAGTTTGGGAATTGTTATTGGTTGTTGGTGTTTATATTTGATATTAAATCACAAATACAAATCTTATAGAACTCCATATAAACTTGTGGAGTTGAGAGCTATTATGTGACAGGTTTAATAAAGAGGCTAATAATAGGGAGAAAAACAAAGGTGAAGTAACGTTCACGTAAAAACGCTTTTGAAGTTTTTATTCAAATTTAGGAGTGGTTTGGGATGATCTAATTGTACTTTTTGACTTTTTATGAAATATGGGTTGTGTATGAGTTGGGTTTGAAGTGATGTGATTTAAATAAGATGATGTGATTTAAATAAGATAGTGACTTTTTGACTTTTTTAAGACACCCCAAATAAGGCCTTAGTGCCAATTTTTATGTTTTTCTCACCCGTGCTTTGCCTTGCCAAGCTATCAATGGCGAAAAGCAAGAGCTTGTGTTCACAAGAAAAGGATGCTCTACTACTTGCTAGTCGTCACTCTTCTTTGAAATTGACCTCCTTGCTACCCCACAACATGAGGAAGGAGACCCCCACAATTAGGGGTAAGAAAAACCAATATAACCGAATTGACCGATTGAAATTTTAATTTTTGATATATTTTTCATAATATACCGTCAATTTTAATTTTTAATTTTTTTATATCCATGTAAACCGAATCAATCGAATATTATATTTAAATACTTTTATATTTTATTTTTTTGAACATTATATGATGAGTGACTAATATAGTGTACTTTTTTTTTATAAAAATTTGGAAGGAAAACTTTTATAGAGCAACTTTTATATTTTTTTCTTTATTTATTTTCAATGTGAAATTTTATAAATTTTTATAAAACCCTTTAAAGTTTCATGCAAATCCCTCTTTTATATCAAACCAACAAAATTGAATCAAACTGTAACACACAGTTTGTATCGGTTTCTCAATCATCAAAATCGAAATAATTAATTTAGTGCTAAGCTTATCTTCAATACTGATTGAATCAAACTGTTTACACTCCTACTCACGATACTTCTGTAGAGTATGGAACTTGTTTGTTATAACTTATTAAAAGTTAAAAATTAATAATTAAAAAGTAGATGTCAGACGTATCCCTTTCCAAGGTTGGCCTTGATGAGAGACAACCAAGGGGTCCCCAACCAGGTGGGTGTTGCGTCGTGCTATTTTAAGTTCATGTTAGAATTACCTCAATATAAATCTAATTTATTCAATTTCACATATAATATTATTTTTTATAGCGATCCCGGTATTTCCTTTACTGTTCAGTTGTATTTCGGACTCGGTTCTGTGGAGTTGGTAGTTGTGTCTACCTTGTTGTCGTCCTTTAATTCTACTTGGTTGAGTTTTAGGACGTATTGGGCATGTTTCGAGCAGGTGGGTTGAGCCTTGGTCTAAAATCTTATTGCCAGGTTTTTGGTCGTTCCGCTCGAGCGGGTCGTCTAGCGCTCGAGCGGAGATTGCACACTCCCAATATTTTTGTACTCTGCAAAACTTCTACAAGCATGTTTTTCACGCTCGAGCGGATTTCCTGTGCTCGAGCGGGTCGCACTCGAGCGGAATTGTTGGCGCTCGAGCGAGTAGTACATTGTTGGTGAAAGTTTTGGGAGGGGGAAATCAACGCTCGAGCGGACTGGTTTTCGCGCTCGAGCGGATGTACTTTATTCTTGTGTCTTGGCGCTCGAGCGGGCCTTCTTGCGCTCGAGCGTGTCCAGAATTTTGTATTTGACGCTCGAGCGTTCTGTTCTCCGCTCGAGCGGGAATGTCGTATATCAGATGGCAGCTAGGCATTTTTGAATCACTTTTTGCATTCCCTCTCTCTCTTTTACTTTCCCAAAATCGATTTTGAGAGCTTCTCTCTCTAGAAACTCCCTTCTCTCTAGGGTTTGATCCAGTTAGAGTGCTTCCCTTTCCTTCGGCCTTTGTAAAAGTTGTGTTGATCGTCGAGGGCGTCGTTTTAATCCGAAAAGTTTGGAATTTGGAGCATTTTGAGTTTGGTCTTTTTCTTCCTTTAGGCTCCGAATTTGAGGTAGGGATTCCTACTCACTCTTATGAGTTTTAACCTAGGTATTGGGCATGTTGTTCAAATGTTGTAATTTTGGGATCTAGGGTTTCAAAATGTATAAAAGAGGGTTTGTGATTTTGGCTCATAATATGTATTTTGGGTTTCAAAATGATGATTTAGTTGTTGGTTGTTGATTTTTGAACCTTTGGGTTAATATCGAGGAATGGGGGAGAAAATCCTAAATTGTGTATAAATTAATTGGTATAATTAATTTGGGAAAGTTATAGATTTGTGGAATTGAGTTGAATATAATGATAGTGGTTCATTATGAGATGGAATAGTGGAGTCGGATTAATAAATCGTTCACTTTTGAAATTACGGATATTTTATCTGTTGGTGCTTTTATTATCTGTTTAGAAATAATTGCTTTGGGCTACCGGTGGAGGGTAGTTTTGATTGTTGTAGACAATGCATGATGATTAGGCAGACTAAAACTAATCCATTGGATGTGTCATAGTGTATGACGATTGAAAGAATACATTAATTTTATGTATTGATTGATTATGTATATGACCTATGTTTGTATACGTTGTGTGTGTGGGAGGAGATAGGGGATGTACTCCACGATTTAAGGAAAGATAGGGGATGGACCTCTAAACCAGATGTTGTTTGGGAGAAGATAGGGGTTGGACTCCGTTGATATAGCTCATATGCCTATCAGTTTATGTGTTGATATAGCTCATATGCCTATCTATGGAAGTATAGATACAGCTCATATGCTTATCTGTTGAATTGTTGATATAGCTTATATGCTTATCTATTGAGGTGTTGATACAGCTAGCATGCTTATCTATTGTAAGATGGAAAAAGTTTAATGTGAGTCACTGTCTCAGTTAAATTGTTGGCCAGGTTCTGAGCCGTAGTTATGAATTGTGAATCTGATAAGAAATGGATAATGAAATGAAACGTGGACATATTTGTCAAGAAATGAAAATGGTGTATGAATTGGTTTATGTGAGTCAAACATTTATCAAATGCTAATGTCTTAGTTACTGCTCGTATCGTGTTTAGCATATCTCTATTGCGCGTTGGCTCACCCTATATGGGATATCATTTTCAGGTACAAGTAGCATGCCACCTCCAAGGACATAGCTTGGAAGGCTTGGGACTGTTGGACTATTTTGTGTTTTTGGTTGTATTACATGTATATCAAGCCAAGGGCTTTCTTTGTATAGAGCTAGCACTCTCTTTTTGTAACCAAGTGTTGACTTGGAAAGTTGTAAGCCTTTAGGGTATTTACTTTTGATGTCAGCATGTAATACATTTTGTAAAGATTACTCTGATGAAATGTATTTATACTTTATTCTTTTATGTCTAAGCATGCTATTGTTGGATGAATTATGGGTTTATTTTTTGAGGGCGTTACATTTTTTACCTCATTTTCTCACTCCAAAACATAAGTAAGTGGGTCTCATATGCATTTATAAATGCAGATTATATTGCTTGGTGTTGAAGAGTGAGAAAATGATGTAAGAAATGGATTTATATATAGCATTGCTCTTCTCTCTTTTTTTTCTTTTTTCCTTTTTTTATTATCGTATCGTTTCATTTTTTGTTTCTGTCCAGTTTACAGTTAAAAATATCATGTGTCATTTCTGACTTGAGTCATGTCGAAATTCTCACCTTCCGACTAATTTTAGTTCTTATAGCATTGGTAGGCAAGAAATAAGGATCCGATTCAACTAATCTAAATTCACAATCTAAACTAAAGGCTCTTATAAGTCATAAATGTTTAATTAGTAATTTTGCATCTAAAAATATCATAAAAGTAATATTTAACTAATACTTTGTTGTAGTTGGTTCATTTTTTATTTTGTATTATGTTTTGTTTTATTTTATTTATTTATTATTATTATTTTGGTAATCTAGATTTGTTAAATCATAAAGCAACAAAATCATATATAGGGTTCGTTTGGGATGTAGGTTGTCGTTTTAGCTTTTTGGCTATTTTAGTATGGGGCTAAAAAAGTCTTATTTAGGATAGGCCTTTTGGTTTTTTTTGAATTTTGTAAGAAAAAAAAGGAAATAATTATGATTTGAATGTGACATTTTGTCTTATTATGCTAAAAAATTTATTTTGTCTTTTTATAACTATTTTAACCAAAAAGCCCCCATTTAGCTAATGCCGAACGAGGGCGCACACACACACATATATATATATTTTAGTTCCTGTAATGATATCTTTACGTCTTGATCTATGTGAGTAATCTAGTGTGCCTGTTTGGCAGAACTTTTTTTCAGCTTATTTCAGCTTTTAGCTTAATTTAAGTTATTTTGATGTGTTTGATTTAGCTTATAGCTTATAACTTATAGCTTTGTGGAAGTCATAAATCAGCTTATTCTTTGAGTGGGGCAGGAGATGCTTTAAGAATAAGCTGGAAATCAGCTTAAGCTGAAAGTTATAAGCTATAAGTTGTTTAGGCATAAGCTATAAGCACTTTCCCACAGCTCTACCAAACAGGGCCAGTATATAATTTTAGTGACTATATAATCAAGTATAATTTGTGTAGGTATTAACACAAATAAAAATAAAAATTTGTAAGTACATATCATTGTATCAAAACTTTTTCTTTTCTTTTAATTATATATAGAAGGCTCAATTTCAAAAGTTCACCTTAGGTTCCAAATAACTCGGGCTAATAAATTTTCCGCCCCTTCAGATTTTTTTTTTTTCATGGAGATTTTCAGAGCTCAAAGTCAATAATCAACTAATAAATTTTTAGAGCTCTTCAAATTTTATTTTTTTTTATTGAACGAAAAAAAATGAAAAAAAAAATGAAGATAAAAGATAAAAAATTTATATCAAAATCACAAAAAATACTTAGTATTACATTAAAACAATTAATAAGTGTCGCTTGATCCTCGCTCTTTTTGTATTTTTAGAAGCAAATAAATGAATCATACTTGCATAATCTAATTTTTTTGCAAAATCATTTTCAATGGATAATAATGCTAATTATTTTAAATGGACTTTTCAATTTTTTAATGGGTCAATTTATTTTATGTTAATTTGGATCTTCCTTAATTTTTTTTTTTAGATTTGAAATATACCTAATATGTTACAATAAACTATAATAGAATGACCCTTTTTTTGGGTCTATTTTCAATGGATTACAATGTTAATTTTTTTGAATGAGCCTTTCAATTTTTTAATGGGTCAATGTATTTTAAGTTAGTTTCGGCCTTTTGTAATTTTTTTTTTTAACTTAAAACAAACCTAATACATTATACTAAATCATAATAGAATGGGGCTCCTTTTTTATATCTATTTTGAGGAGTCCTAGGTCATATCCTTGTTCGCCCATGCCTAGGGCCAGCATTACGGGTGAGATCTCTTAGGCCATAATGTTAAAACGGGTTTAAAACTAGACATTAGATGGTATTTATTGTGTTCACATCTCATTTTTAAAATTATTTTGCATTCAAGGCATGTAGAGTGCTAAGTCGAAAATAATAGAGCATGATGCGAACAATACATGGCATTGCTTTGCTAATTAAAAAGGAAAATAAAATCAGGTATTAACAAGGTAATGATAGAAAAATGAAAAGAAAAAATAAACCTAAAATAATTTCAGAACAAAAAATATGGGTTGTTAAAATATTTGTAGTGTATATGGAAAGTAAAAAAATAATTACTAAAATACTGTAAAATTGCATTTTTTCAGCTTCATTATTATTTGCTCTTCCCTCCATATTCTCTCTCTTCCTCTTCTGTTTCCTACCTATTTACCCCTCCCTTACCCTTCCTATCCCTGTCTCCCACCTCAACCTACTTTACACGATTCTAATACTCATTATACATACAAATATATACACACACTAATGTTTTGAAATCCAGACTGTTGAATAAACCGGGAAAAGGAATCAGGTTAAGAGTTTAACCGTCAAGTCAATTAGAATTAAACCGTAATGTTATAAATATATTAAAAATTATATAAAAATAGTAATAATAAATATTAAGATAGGTTAAGTGTGAGATCACTTTTATAATGCATATATTTAAATTTAAGATGCATATATACCTATATAAATATATTATTTAAATTGTTTTTATATTAATTGCTTGTACAAATAATAATTGTTAAATAAAATATATGTATTAAATAATAAATTTTACTTAACAATTACAAGTTGGTAACATGGTGTTGTGGTTGTTGCAAACTGGTTCTGGATGGGTTTGCAAAAATAGGTTGGTTTTCTCTTCTAAACCGGTAACTTGGACTGGTTGACAAATTAACCCGTTCAACTAGCCGGTTCGGTTTGATTTTGATAACAGTGATACACACATTGCTTTCACTTTTGATCATATTTTTCATTGTAATCAAAGATACCCACAATTCTGATATAGAAGAATCCAATTGTGGGTGCTAATTTTCGGCCACACAACCAAAGGGGGAACTCAACTGAAGAGCACCGGCAGAATAGATTAAGTTCGAACACCTGCCAACAAGAATATGAGAATACCGCGGCGGTTCGTCCACCCAGGAGCACTCCGACGATCAAGTCAGTAATCTTATCTTTCACAGATATCAACACAAGTACTTAAACTTCAACAATGAAAACATAAAAGCATCTCAAATAAAGCATACCTTAGATCCACGAGGGTGCCTTACTTTTATAATGATCAGTGTCCAATTTTCTCTAGAAGTCTTACTTCATGGGATTCTATCTTTACAAGGATAACATTTATCATAGCTCACACTATTCAGATTAAGATGAACTCCCTCAAAAGTCCCATCTCTATCCAAATAGATAGCTTGATGTCATCTAGGACTCTAGTCCTCTATCCAAATATTTCGAATTCTGGTATTATCGCACCATATCTCAGTACCATGGTTCACCCAAATGGCATCTCGACTAACAACCTCGACCACATGGACTACCTAAAAATACGTCCCCACAACTACCCCCTAGGTTTTATTACCTCAGCAAACTGAGGTGATGGAACCTATACATATACTTCCCCGACCGAGATTGTGACTCGTTGGCACCAAGAAATAAGGGCTCAAATTTCCACTCGTCAAGAATCAAGAACTATGAACCATCATGTTCCATTTCATCTAGGTCCAACATCTCGACAGAGATCGCACTGCTAGCAGAGATCACGACTTGCTAGTTCAAGAACATCAAGATCTTAATATCAATTCATCAGAAACCAAGAATAAAGAAGTTCTACCCCCATTCAAATTCGACATCTCAACTAAGATCAACATCTCAACTGAAATCATCATGTTAACCATGATCACCATTTTAACGGAGATCGTCATCTCAACTGAGATCATTTTCTCTACCGAGATCAATATCTCAACTGTGGTCATCATGTCAACCAAGATCACCATCTCAGCCGAGATCGTCATCTCTACTGAGATCAATATCTCAACTGAGATCGCACTTCTCAATCAAGATCATCATGAGATTGGAGCGTACTAATCATGTCCCTATCATGTCGAATCAGTTCTGCCCCCCTCCGTCTGATGTCAACACGGGCACGTCAGGACTCGAAATCATAACTTTTTGCCATATTTTTCTAATTCCAGCAAAACCATTTCATCTTCCTATTTCGTCTTTATCTGTGTCCCTAGACTCTCTTTCTCTTGGCCTCTGTAAACCATCGTCGCTGTTCTTGAAGCATTCATTACTATGAAGACTCCCTTTGTGCCCAAGGTTCAAACTCTACCGGCTGAACCAGACTAACAGCCAAGCAATTCATCAGTTGCTCCACACATTATCCCACTATATCAATGGCAGTGAAAACATCGACATAGTGACAATCTTGTAGCTAAAACCAGGAACAGGAAACACCGAGGTCCTAAGCTCCCAGCCTTAGACCTTGATAATTTTCCAATCGCCTTATTTGTGAATAACCATCGCCGTAACCAATAACAACATGTCTCGCCGAACTCTTGTCATAGAAGACCTTCTTGTTGACATCCATGATGTCATAACTGTGCAATCCACTCCATCTCCTTATAGTCAATCCAATATGCTCATGCCTCCAGCAACTCAATATCTTGAAGGAGAAGCACATGAAGCAAGTGGACCAAGTTACTGCTGCCAAAGCCGAGGCCATTGCTAAGGCCGAAAAAACAAGTCCACATGGCCTGCAACAAAGGCTACTATCTTAACTGGATGACAGCCTCAAAAAGATGTCTGTCCCCGAGGACTCACCCCTCCGTGATATGGGTCAGCTCAATGTCCCTTTCCCTCCCTCTCCTGATCAATCTGAGGATAAGGTCGGGGAAGTAGAAGAGGCTGACGACGAGGAGGCCGGAGACAAGGAAGAGGCCGTGGCTGAGGTTACCGAGAAAGAATCTGAAGCTACTGTTGGGGCCAAGTCCCCAACTCTGAATGAGCAAGTCCTTGACTTGACTCAGGATGAGGAGGATGAGATTCAAAAGACCACTTTTAAGGCCGAGGTCGAAACTGCCAACAAAAGCCCAGATGACACATTGCATGAGATCGACGCCGAGGTCTAAGTTGAAAAATCTGCCTAGCTATCTACCGAGGCTGACACAACGCCAATTGCTAAGGCAGAGCAGGCTGTGGAAAATGCATGAACTTTGGTTTTTCCTCCTTTTTATACTTTTCTTTCTTACTTTTGGATAGCTGTAATCTTTTGTTTGAAAAATGTTAGCTTTGTATTTGGCCAATGTGCCCCTTTTGTCTTTGTAGATGAACAAGTAATCTCTTATGCCAGGCTGAAGTGCCTTTTTGTATCTGAACAAGTTTCTTTTCTGAATGCAAGTTTTATATTTTCTTTCAAGTGTTGAATGTATGCCTTCTTTTCTTCTATGCATGTTTGCTGCTTTCTTTCATACTTTTCATGCTTCCAAACTTAGAATATTTTTGCATTTCTTCAAAGTGTACCTTAACTGTATAATAACTCCGGGATACAATACCTCGGATAAACCTTGACTGTTTGCCTCGGCTAACCATTTTCATACCTCGGCTAACACTTTAAAAATAAAAATATTTTTACAACGGTTATTGTTTTTTTACCTCCATACGCTATCTTCTATTAAGACTTCACCATTTCTAAGTTTTGATAACCTGGTTGGTCACCTCTAATAACATATACCTTGGATACTTTATTCATCATTGCATCGGCTAACTCCAACTTGTAAATTTCTTTGAAATTTCAACAAGTGTTAAGCCCATTTCTGAAAATTTCAACAAGTGTCAAACTCTTAAGTTTGTTCATCACTCTAGCTCCCTGCCCCCTAATGTAAACCTAAGTTCCACTTAAGTTCACATCAAGCATGTAACTATTTGCCGAAGTCATATTGAAACAAAGGCTTCCCGAGGTGTTTTAACCTTGATTTCTCTGTTAATGAACTTTGTTCCATTCTGAGTTTGACTCTGCCGATATGGCAAGTCCAGGTTAATTCAACTTAGTTTAATTCTATTATATACAAATATAATTCAACTCTACCATTTAAGTTATTCATCATGTTTCATTCAGAAACATTGCCAACTTAGTTCAACTCTATTATATACAAGTATAATTCGACTCTGCCATATAATAAGTCTAAGTTATTCATCATGTTTCATTCAGAAACATCGCCAACTTAGTTCAACTCTATTATATGCAAGTATAATTCAACTCTGCCATATAATAAGGGATTGTTTGGGATGACCTAAATAAGTGTACTTTTTGTCTTTTTACGAAAAGATGTGCAGAAAAGTAGAGAGGTGATGTGATGGAAAAAAAGATAAAAAGATGGATTATTTGAGGTATGCCAAACTTGGCCTAAGTCTAAGTTATTCGTCATGTTTCATTCAGAAACATCGCCAACTTAGTTCAACTCTATTATATGCAAGTATAATTCAACTTTGCCATATAACAAGTCTAAATTATTCGTTATGTTTCATTCAGAAACATCGCCAACTTAGTTCAACTCTATCACATGCAAGTATAATTCGACTCTGTCATATAATAAGTCTAAGTTATTCGCCATGTTTTATTCAGAAACATCGCCAACTTAGTTCAACTCTATCACATGCAACTATAATTCGACTCTGCCATATAATAAGCCTAAGTTATTCGTCATGTTTCATTCAGAAACATCGCCAATTTAGTTCAATTCTATCATATGCAAGTATAATCTAACTTTATCATATGATAAGTCTAAGTTACTCGTCATGTTCACCATGGGAACATCGTCATAAGACATTTCGGTCTTATCGCACAATCATGGATTCCAACGACATTTTCACGTTTTTTTACATAGGCTTTGGCATCCTTTTGCATGTAGGGTCACCGGAATCCCTATGATAGAGCGTTGTAGGCAAGGGATCTGCCCCCTGCATAGATTTCGTGTAAAAAGTCTTCAACCTGGGAAAGATGTACACATCGCAATAGAGGTCCAGTAAAAGTCCTTCTATATAGATGGCTTTCTGCCGACAGACAGAACCTAGCCAACTTTCAGTCTGATCTTGTGTGCTTCTTTTTTGTCTTCTAAGATCTAGGATTTGCTTATTTAGGCTGAGCTCTTGTCTTCTCGGACCTACTTATCTCGGCGGAGATCTTTTCTTCTGGGATCTGGGATCCGAGATCTGGAATTCGGGATCTACTCAGTTAGGCTGAGCTCTTGTCTTCTCGGATTTAATCATCTAGGCCGAGATCTTGTCTTCTAGGATCTGGGATCCGAGATTTGAAATTCGGGATCTGCTCACTTAGGCTGAGCTCTTATCTTCTCGGACCAACTCATCTAGGTCGAGATCTTGTCTTTTGGGATCTGGGATCCGAGATCTGCTCACTTAGGCTGAGCTCTTGTTTTCTCGGACCTACTCATCTAGGCTGAGATCTTGTCTTCTAGGATTTGGGATCCGAGATCTAGAGCCCGGGATCTACTCACTTAAGCTGAGCTCTTGTCCTCTCGGACCTAATCATCTAGGAATAGATCTTGTCTTCTAGGATCTGGAATCCGGGATCTGCTTGGTTAGGCTGAGCTCTTGTCTTCTCGGACCTAATCATCTAGGCCGAGATCTTGTCTTCTAGAACCTGGGATCCGGGATTCGGGATCTGGAATCCGAGATCTGCTCACTTCTTGTCTTCTCGGACCTAATCATCTAGGCTGAGATCTTGTCTTCTAAGATCTGGAATCCGGGATCTGCTCATTTAGGCTGAGCTCTTGTCTTCTCGGACCTACTCATCTAAGCCGAGATCTTGTCTTTTGAGATCTAGGATCCGGGATCTAGAATCCAGGATCTGCTCACTTAGGCTGAGCTCTTGTCTTCTTGGACCTAATCATCTAGGTAGAGATCTTGTCTTTTAGGATCTGGGATCCTAGATTCAAGATCTAGAATCTAGGATCTCGTCACTTAGGCTGAGCTCTTGTCTTCTTGGACCTAATCATCTAGGCCAAGATCTTGTCTTCTAAGATCTGGGATCTGGAATCCGGGATCTGCTCACTTAGGCTGAGCTCTTGTCTTCTCGGACCTAATCATCTAGGCTGAGATTTTGTCTTCTATGATCTGGGATCCGGATCCAGGATCTACTTACTTAGGCTGAGCTTTTGTCTTCTCAGACCTAATCATGTCGGTAGAGATCTTGTCTTCTAGGATCTGGGATCCGAGATCTGGAATCCGGGATCTGCTCACTTAGGCTAAGCACTTGTCTTCTCGGACCTACTCATCTAGGCCGAGATCTTGTCTTCTGGGATCTGGGATTTGGAATTCGGGATCTGCTCACTTAGGCTGAGCTCTTGTCTTCTCAAACTTGCTTATCTAGGCCGAGATCTTGTCTTCTAGGATTGGAATCCCGGATTCGGGATCTGGAATCCAAGATCTACTCACTTAGGCTGAGCTCTTGTCTTCTCGGACCTAATCATCTAGGCCGAGATCTTGTCTTCTAGGATTTGGGATTCGGGATTCGGGATCTGAAATTCGGGATCTGCTCACTTAGGCTGAGCTCTTGTCTTCTCGGACCTAATCATCTAGGCCGAGATCTTGTCTTCTAAGATCTGGGATCTGGGATCTGGAATTAGGGATCTACTCACTTAGGTTGAGCTCTTGTCTTCTCGGACCTACTCATCTAAGCTGAGATCTTGTCTTCTAGGATTTGGGATCCGCGATTCGGGATCTAGAATCCAGGATCTACTCACGTAGGTTGAGCTCTTGTTTTCTCGGACCTAATCATCTAGGCCGAGATCTTGTTTTCTAAGATCTGGGATCCGGGATCTAGAATCTGGGATCTGCTCACTTAGGCTGATCCTTCTATACTTGAAAGTCATCTCCTTGAGAGCGCTCATGCCCCCTATCTTTGTATCCCTTCTGGAAGGTTCTTCATTCCGTTAATGTCGACACATTCTCCATCTTCGGTAAACTAGTCGTTACCGACATGTTGATCTTGCACGATGATGGCCATCTATTCTAACTAAGTTCCCACAAACGACGCCAAATTGTGGGTGTTAATTTCCGACCACACAACCAAACGGGAAACTCAGCTAGAGAGCACTGGCAGAATAGATAAAGCCTGAACACTTGCCAACAAGAATATGAGAATACCACGGTGGTTCGTCCACCCGGGGGCACTTCGACGATCAAGTCAGTAATCTTATCTCTCACAGATATCAATACAAATACTTAAACTTCAACAATGAAACCATAAAAACATCTCAAATAAAGCATATCTTAGACCCACGAGGATGCCTTACTTTTATAATGATCAGTGTCCAACTTTCCCTAAAAGTCTTACTTCATGGGATTCTATCTTTACAAGGATAACATTTATCACAACTCACACTATTCAGATTAAGATAAACTCCCTCAAGAGTCCCATCTCTATCCAAATAGGTAGCTTGATGTCATCTAGGACTCTAGTCCTCTATCCAAATATCTCGAATTCCGGTATTATCGCACCATATCTCGGTATCATGGTCCACCCACATGGCACTTTGGCTAACAACCTCGACCACGTGGACTACCTAAAAATATGTCCCCAGACACTTCTAAACTACAATACTTAGCCAGACAACATATGGTTGTTGAATCATTCATGGAGATGCCTTCATGGAAATGTAAAATAGGGTTGGTCGTGGCCCAAAGCGAGTAAGGTTGCCCCTCTTTGACAGAACTCAACAGTCACAAAGTGACGGGAGTGAGTGTCAAAGCCCAGAGACGACCCATTTTTGACAAGGCCGAAGACTCGGACAATCAATCAATATAGGTATGCGGAGATGCGCCCAAAGGCTGGGGCATAATGCAAATGATATGCAAGATGCAAGAGCATGGCTAATAATCATGCCAAGGATGCTGTAATGAAGTAAATCATGCAACAGTTTTAAGCGGGTGAACAATAGTCCTACATATTCCAACAAGAAGGATGTAAGAAAGATATGCAATTCTTACCACGTTTCACGCGGAGTGCATACAATACCTATGCGGCTCGTCTGGTCATGCTAGCTTCAAATGAACCATACATACAATATCGTGCCTGAAAAAGAAATAAACTTAACAGGTACAATATCGTTAGAAACATGCATAACAATGCAATTTGAAAAGCGCGTGACAACACAAGTCGAGGGATACAAGGTAATGCACAAAGCAGTGCGATGCGCTAAACAGCACGATGCGTTTAGACAACGCGAGTGCACAAGACAGTGCGAATGCAGTGCGTAAGATAACGCGATGCGCAAAACAGCGCAAATGAAATGGAATGCACAAAACAGTACGATTGAGGTGCGCAAGATAGCGCGATAAAATGCATGCAAAATGCAAGTAATCTGCACAAAACAGTGCGATGTGCAAAATAGCGCGATTGAAATGAAATGCACAAAACAGTGTGATTGAGGTGCGCAAGATAACGCGATAAAATGCATGCAAAATACAAGTAATGTGCACAAAACAGTGCGATGCGCAAAATAGCACGATTGAAATGAAATGCACAAAACAGTGCGATTGAGGTGCGCAAGATAGCGCGATAAAATGCATGCAAAATGCAAGTAATGTGCACAAAACAGTGCGATGCACAAAATAGCGCGATTGAAATGAAATGCACAAAACAGTACGATTGAGGTGCGCAAGATAGCGCGATAAAATGCATGTAAAATGCAAGTAATGTGCACAAAACAGTGCGATGCGCAAAATAATGCGATGCACAAAATAGTGCGATTGAAATGAAATGCACAAAACAGTGCGATTGATAAAATGCATGCAAAATGCAAGTATTGGACACAGCGCAAAATAGCGTGATAAAATGCATGCAAAATGCAAGTATGGTGCACAAAATAGTGCGATTGATAAATTGCACAAAACAGTGCGATGCACTAAACAGCGCGAGTGATTTCAAATGCACTAAACAGCGCGAATGATTTGAAATGCACCAAATAGTGCGATACGCTAAACAGCACGAGTGATTTGAAATGTACTAAACAGTGTGATATGCTAAACAGCGCGAGTGATTTGAAATGCACTAAACAGTGCGATACGCTAAACAGCGCGAGTATAATGCAATGCGCAAGATAGTGCGAGTGAAACACAACCAGAAGATGCACAAGACAGTGCAAGTGAGATACAAAGTGTACGTGCACAAGATAGTGCGATAAAATGCATGTTCTATGCAAATGAGGAAGAATGCATTTTCTATGCAAAAGATATGAGCATTTTCTATGCAACTATGGAAGAGTGCATTTTCTATGCAAGTATGGGGGCATTTTCTATGCATGAAACAAAAGCATATTCTATGCAATATTGAAAACATACTCTATGCAATATTGAAAACATATTCTATGCATGATTGAAAACAAAGCAAATTCTATGCATGAATCATAACAATGCGCAGCATGCATGCAACAGAAGTCTATATGAAAACGCACATTCTATGCAATAGAGGGGCATCAAACATGTACTTTGGTGCCTCCGATTTATCTCTCGGAGGGTTTTGCAACACACTCAGCTCGAAAAGGGTACACCCTCTTTATATTGGCAAGAGATAACATCTGCATGTGAAAACCACAGGTGCTGCTTGAACTGCCATTCTGACTTGAAGCAGGCTTACACTTGGGGTCGAGATACACTCATATTCCAGAGAAAGGCGAGGCCTGACAAGATGCACCTGGAATGCAGTCTCGGAATTTGCTGGAGTTGAAACACACTAAGATGCTCCAAATTTTCCTTCTTTTCTTTTGCTTTGCAATCTGGAACCTATATAGCTTCAGATAGGTCCTTGTTCTACTGTTCTCACATAACCTGGGTTGAACCCTGCGGCTTTATGAAAGAATGAAGCCTATTTTGCACAAATGTAGAAAATGGCACAGCACTCTGAGCACAAAACAAATTATTTTGAAATTGAGGGATGAGTTTTTGACCGGCTATTGAGCCCACGATTGAACACAGCACACCACGACTCAACAAAGAAAAACAAAAGGTAAACAACCTAAACACATCTATTGGCACCCGAAGTGACTCAAAACAGGGATCGAGACAAACAAAACGACTGACACAACACACAGACGTGTTCCAATGGCAAGAGACCTCTCAGTGCACGAGGAGCCAGTTTTTTCGGGTATAGTTTCCCACCCTTTCTCACTTGTGATTCTCACATTACTTGGCACTCAATCTCTAATTTTCTGAAAAAGCCCTTTTCCTCACTTTTCCTCTCAGCGCACATCTCTGTATTCTTTAATCTCTCATTTTTTTATCCCTCCCCTGGGTGGTTGATGGATGAACAGGAAGTTGTAGGCTCATGCCCCTAGCATTCTGCTAGATTCTCTTTCTTCTGCTCACAACAGTGAACTTTCTCACAGTGGGGTTGTGCTACAAGTAGGTGTGTAGCAAATCTGCATCTGACATCGGTTGACGATGTTCCGCGAGGGGAGTTTGGATGTAATCAGATGTGTCCAAACAGAGGAGTGGAATATCTTGCTCCATTCCAGTTCGTGCTTCGCACTTAGCTTGATACCTCGCTGCTTGGAGGATGAGAGAACTTTCGGCATTTTGCTGCTAGTTTCTGTTGTGCCCTTTTCTGGCAAATAGGGTGCCCTTTTTTGGCAAGTATGTTGACAACGGGGAAAAGACAGAACACTTAACTCAACTGTGCCTCTAGTTCATCATTTTGACCATTTTTTTGTTTTTTTGCTTCTGCTAAAACAATTTTAACCAAAATAAGAGTTAGATTAACACGCTTGTTCAATTTTTTGATTTGAAATCATGCAAGTCAGGTTATGAGTACTGAAAATTTTCCTTTTTTGGGTCCAAGAAATGGTCCAGTTTTAGAAAAATGGAATAATTTTCGAGAGAATTAGTCAACCTCATTAAAAATTCTCAAAAACTATTTTTACAAATGGCCACTGCTCGACCAACGCAGAATTTACTCTTGAGATACACAACCTCAGATGCAAAACAATGGAAAACTGCCCCTTTGTCTGAAGGATACCGCATGGCAACGGAAAGTTGCCCCTTGTTTGAATAGCACCACGGCACACTGTATGGCAACGGAAAGTTGCCCCTTGTTTGGATAGCACCGCAGGGCATTGTAATCAGTCCTCAGAGTGACGATCACAACCGAACTCTCGGATACAGAGAAGACAAAGATGATCAAAACCAATACATGGACACAATCGAATTTGAAGTGTTTTACGGCTGGACTTCAGAATGAAGTTGCCTACGTATCCCAAAGATGGGAATCAAGCCTTACGTAGTTCGGGGTTAAGGTACACTCGGGTATTAACCTCTCCTTTTGCGCTCTAACTTTTGCCAAGGCTGCCCTTCCGGGTTTTCAACCTTGCAAGATTTGTTTTTCTTTTCTTTTCTATTCTTTCCATTTTTTTTCTTCTTTTTTCTTTTTCATCTTTTCTTTTCATTTTCTTCATTTTTCTTCTTTTTTTTCCATTCTTTGCACTTTTCTTTTTTTTGTTCTTTTTTTCTTGCTCTAACTTTTGCCTGGGTCGCCCTTCCGGGTTTTCAGCCCAGCGAGCCTCTCAAGGGTAAAAGTGTAGCTTTGTCCATGTCAAATGGTTTTGAGATCCTGAAGTCATCTGAATCCAGGAGAATGGTTGTTGTTCGCTGATGACGCAGAAGTCCATCCAATGGGGGCTGAATTTGCCTCTAGTGTTGTTGGTAGGAACTCGGTTGTCCTTTGGCACAAACTTTCTTCTTTCCTCCCTTCTGGGATTTGGCATTCTTGCCGATCTTCATTGATTTGCGGAATGGCCCATCATTGGCTCTTCGAGCATGTCTGATATTTTTCTGCCCCTAGTTTCAAGGGTGCTTTTGATCTAACTTTGCAAGCTTCCTTTGATCATATCTGATATTCTCGCCCCTAGTTCATGGGCTGCTTCTGATCCGGCCACACGGGCCTTACATTGTGGTTGAACGTTGAACATTATGATGCCAAGTTCAAGATTTGAAAGCAAGGGGTCGAGTCTCGAGGCTGAGAGCGATCCTAGGCTGCACAATCTCAAGAGCGATTCCGCACAAGTCTTCGCAGAACCGCACAAAACATTTTTTGAAGTCTTTTAAGAAAGCGACTAATCGCTCGCACTGAAGACAGTGTGGGACCAATCTGGATCAAGCCAGGATCCTTCTCAGTACTCACGTTAACAAACATGATTTCATTCATTAAGGGCTTAACATGCCTTTCTTTCTCTCAAATGATCAAATTCTTGCAAAACCCAAGGAATTCCTTCCTCTACGTTTTCACCACAGTGTTCAAAAAGTTTTGAAAAACTTAGGTCAATGCAATAATTTAAAGGTGCAGAAGAGCAGGTGAGATGCTCCGCCATTTCATCCTAGACTTGTTGGCACAACAGGGTCAAAGTAGCGATAGGCACAGAAACATGACAGCCACAGCCGTTTCATTTAGATTTCCTGGTTGCACCTGGCTCCACAACAGAGACAGACTCAAACAAAGCGAAAAGACAAACACAAAACAAGCGAGTGATGTCTGAGGTAACACCCCTGGAATCACATGACTCCTATACAACAGGACTGACTCGATATAACAAGACAGACCCGAAACAAAAGACTGACTCAAAACAAAGAGATAGACTCAAAACAACACAACAGAACTGACTCAATACCTAAGCCAGACATTATAAAACCTAGCATTCGCAAATGCTCAAAATAGTGCGTGCCAAACGCCACATCTGAAATAAACCGAGCACTGCCCGCAGGTGGTCCAACCCCTGATTACATACTCGCATTATCCTTGAAGTCCACCAATCTGGTGCTGACAGACTTTGCTAAGCTCGGTGGGAGGATGGCCTCATCGTCAAACAGATCCTGCACTTCATGGCCAAGACGGAAGCAATTGTCGGTACTGTGAGCGGTTTGCTGGTGGTACGCACAGTACTGGGTAGCATCATGTTTAGCTATAAGGGGATTCGGGAGAGGCCGAGGCTTGAGGGGTTTGAGATGCCCTTTTTTGACAAGGATTTGAAGGGCCTTAGACAAAGGCATGTAGAGGGCATGAAAGACCCTACGACCTCGGGGCAGATACTTCGAAGTCTGCGAGCTTTTGCTGGACGCACTCGAAAAAGGATCAGCAGGTGCTGCCTTGGCTCTCTGATCTTTTCCAGGTGTAGGGTTAGGATCGGAAGGGACTATTCTGGTACGACGGTCCCCATCTCAATTTTTCCCCTGGCTTGAACTGCTCTCGGCCTAAGTGGGGAAGATGTCACCCACAGTCTTAGCCACAACTGCGAGTACTTGTTGCTTATTCAACCCCTTGGCTTTCAGAGCCTCAACAGCTTGCTGGAGTTGTTCATAGGGATCAGTGTCCACCTTCATCTTGCTCTTTCCACTAGCCTCAGCTTGATGGATGGTTTGGGTTGCTACTTCAGTGCGGAGCCCCGTTGTCGTCGACCTGTCATTGCCAGAGCTTAAGATGGCTTCAGGTTGGCTGAGCTCAATTACAATTCGCCCCAGTAGCGGGGGCTCCTGTGGTATGAAGTTCTCGATATACGATGCGGTTGGTGGCGGGGCTGACATTCCATAGGCTAGATCAGCCACAAACCTTTGAAGGTCGCCAATCATTTCCACCAACTTGAAAGTAGTGGGCTCACGGGCTTGAAATAATTGGGGTTTCCAGATCGAATGTGCGATAGGCGACCTGGGCGGGTGTGGCATGTCAACATCGGCCTCACCCTGCATGGTGATTCCCTGGTTTAATGCTGTTGCCATGACCACAATTTTTTCTGAATTCTAGGTCGTCATAAGTTTACTGAACTGGACAGAGGTGGTGTAACTGGTAACTGACGGATCTGACGAACCGGTGAGCCTTTTCCTGTCTTGCCTTAGCAAAGGAGAATACTGGTTGCTCTAACCGAGTCTCTGAACCCCTTGAAAGAGAAAAACAGGCAACATCTCAGCCCCAATTAATACAGACATGGACATAGCTGAATAACTGTATTCGACCACTGATCACTGTTCCCCAAATTACTGCCCCAAAACTGAATCTGATACCTGCAAATATAACTGATTCCCAGATACTGATAGCGATGCCCGCAGGCCTGATACCCAAACTTGTGAACTGATACGTGCATTCCCTGTAGAGATACACTCTAAAAGCACATAGCAACAAATGAGAGCCAAAACACCCCTATGTTGGGGTAGGGTTTCCCTGTCCTATTTTGTCAGGAGCTAGGATTTCACTACGCACGCAGCGGTTTCAAACAACCTATAATCGGGTAAGCAACCTGTCCTAGCTTTGGAATGGTCACTATGGATTCCGAATATGCACTAGGTCGAATGGTCAAAAAGGGTGCCCCGGTAAAACCGGGGTTTGTGTTCCCGTCATGGTAGAGCCCGTAACCGGTCAGCCTTATGGCACGCTTGAAGCAAGCCTCTGGCAAACCGTTCAAGAATAGCATACAACAAACACGGTGTCCTAGGCACACTAATGCAAATGCAATGTAAAGAAACACATAAGTGTGAACAAAACAAGATATCATGAGTTCGAGTCAAGTTCTCTAACTTCCCAGCAGAGTCGCCAGAAACTGTGGACGTCCCCGAACGTCCCGAGAGGGAAATCCCCTCCGTTTTGTTCATTTGGGCTCACCACAGTTCAGACTCAAATTGTCATGGTTCTTAATCTGACATCACAATGTGCAATGTGAGATTGATAAATCACCAAAGAGTCTAAGTCCGGCAAATCGTTTTGGAAAACTGATTTTTTAGAAAGAAGTGCCAAACATGGACTGCTTTGCTAGATACAAAGTCGCCACCTAAATATTTTTTATGGGGGAATTTAGGAAACCCTGACTCATTTGCCTAAGGCCACGTGTCTGTCATCACCAAAGTTGTCTCAGCTCGGGAACTTGGGTACGATTGGGGAGGGTCAGCTATGAGCACCCCCGCTCGCCCGATCAAAGATCGGCCTCTACTAACTATGATATCTAATTTTTGAAAATACATGCGTTCTTATTCCAGTTAATTAGCTAGAATTACTATGTGATGTGCACATCAAAACAAGTATAGACTAGATCGCCTAATTTGGAACAAAGCATTGCATATCCGTTTGTTTGGAAAATGGTTTGAAGTTTGCTACTCGCAAGTAGGCTAAAATGCGGATTTCAATGAATTGTCCCAATTCAAGCAATCCAACCTTCACCCACAGGCATTCAGGTAATAAATCAACTAAGCACATAGACACATGGTAAGCATGCTATCATGTTAACATTCATACTCATGCAAGATGCTAAAGCACAAATACTTATAGTGTACTTCGAGCCAAAACAAAGAACTTGTTAGTAATCAAATGTATGATCCAAGTCCATGTTAGAATGGCTAATGCATCGCAGGCAAAATGCAACTAGAATAGGCTCGGCTAATCTATGGATGGCATGTGAAATGCAACAGATAACACGTATCCAAGTTAAAGTTGAAATACTATGCAGTTAGCATGATGCGCCGAGCCTGGTGCATGCAATACAAATGAATGAATGCACGCATGCATAGCATAAGGTATGCTAATTGAAATATGCCCTAAATCTAACCATCGTAAGCGGTTAAATAAAAGGGAGAAAGAAGTGGGGTTGGAAGACATGCACCCACTCACGCACGCTTATTACAAAATTGGCCCTCTCTCGGAGGGTCCGAATAAATAATACAAGCTGCCTAATTAACTAATTAACAAGCTAATTAATTATTACAAAACCAAATGAATAACTAGCTACAACTAATTATTACATAACTTAATTAATTAACAAATTAATTATTACAAATAACAAATGCTAACTAACAAGTAAGCAGTAAAAGAATTGCTCCAGCTCTATTTGAAGAAGAGGAGGGTATGCATGCTCGCTTTGGCTTCTCGCCTCGAAACGCCTTCTGGTTGCTCTTTAGAGGCTCTGTTTGCAAGGTGTCTTCCAGTGTTTGTTGCTAAAACTTACCAAAACACTACTGGAGAGTTCACCAGTGGCCTGCCAGCCATGAAAAGGAGATCTGCTGGCCAACAACAAGGCACTGCTGGCCAGGGATGATACACTGCCGGCCATCAACAATGCATTGCCGGCCACTGGTGTTCTGTGACACCAAGCTGCTACAAAGCACAAAATAGAGAGAATGGAGGGTCTCCCAAGGGCATGTATGCATTATGCCACCCCATATCACCTCAAAACATCAAGGGAGAGGCTTAGTCAGATCCATGACCATCAATCATGCATCCCGATGCATGATGGCCAAAGATCCAACTTGTGCAAATCAATATGAAAATGAATGCACAAATACAACAAGTAAAGCCTAGAACTCTATCATGAATCATCAAGGGCTTCAGCGACCGAGAATTGAGACACGTTCCATCACTCGGAGTATGAAATGCCCCTCGCTCCTCGTGCTCGGATTAACACTTAATCTAAACAATGCAACACATAAGCATGGCAAACATGCAATATGACTATATGGCATACTCGGTGCCAACTTGAACATACAATCATGCAATATGACTTAAGCATGCAAAATGAAGGGTAATGAACATGCAACAACATGTAATGGAATTAGCATGCGACAACATGCAGAGATGGAGCAAGCATACAACAATATGCAAGACAAGCATGCAACAACATGCAAGGGATGGACTTAAACCGAGATGGGCAACTCTCAACTAAGCCCAAATCAGTGGCCAAAATGATGGAATTAAACCATCAAAACACACTCAAGCATGCAAAATGCAAAAAGCTCACCAAAGAGGCCTAAGAGGGCAACTCTCGAGAGTGCTTAAGGAGTGACAAATGTGCAAGTGTAACAACACTAGATGCACTGAAATGAGATGATAAACGATGCCAAATCATTTAAACAACACAAAGATAGCATGCATGAGCTAACAAAACACAAAGCTTGCAAGGCCAATTACACTACAGCTATACAAAGCATGAAGGATATGGCAAGGGCAACCCAAAACAGTCATAGTACATGTTAATATGAGACTAAAACATGCATGGAAGTAAGCCAAAACAAGCTAGCATACAATGCTAAAACATGGGACATGCAAGGCTACAAAAGAGGCAATGCACTACACCTATTGGAACCAATCATGGCATGACTTGGACAATATAAAACAGAGTTACATTATGGTATAACAAGACCAAAAATGCACTAAAGTGATGAGCCAAAGGCTTAGGCTTAATGGCATGCACAAAGGTCCATTCTTGAGGCATAAAGCACAAGCTCTATAAAGCATTCAAAGCATGTCAAATGCAAATGTGTGACAATATTTCATGGACTGAAATAGCATGTGGAATGAGGGCAAAGCATGCAAACATCACATGTATGGCATGGTAGGGGCCTCAAAACCCAAGACTATCCTAAGCATTTACACTATGGCTATACAAAGCATGAGTGATATGGCCATGGTAGCCTAAAATAGTCCAAGGACAGCTCGAAATAAGCATAAAATCATGTTAGAGCAAAGCCAAAATATGCTAGGATGATGAGTCAAAACATCATGCACAAGAGGCTGGTAAACAAGATTTGTTCTACACCTATATGGAGCATGCAAAGGATGATCAAAACAACTATGGATAGGGTCATGACATGCCAAATGATGACCAAATACATGCTGAAATGTAAACCAAAAAAGCTAACTTGACATGGCAAAGCATGAAGCATATGAAGCTAGTTTAGGGGATTTACACTACAAGTGCATGATGCAAGCATGGAGTGACAAAACTAACCCAAAACGGATTCATGGCATGGTAAAACATCACCAAAAACCTACTGAAATGGACTCAACACAAGCTAATCACACATGCTACTTTGATGAGCTATGAATGGAGTTACACTACACATACAAGATGCATGCAAAATATGACCAAACCAGCCTTGGACAGGGCCAAGGCAAGTCCTAGAAGTCACAAAAAATGGTCTGAACCAAGCCTCAAAAATGTAGAGAGGCATGCTCCTTTGTAAGGCCAAAAAAGCAAGCAAGCAAGAACCAAGAAAGAAGGGGCCACCCCCTCTAATTTGAGACCTCAAAACCACACCTTTACCATTGAAAATCCACTTGATTTCAGTGGTAGGAAGGCCAAACCAAGGCTAGCTCTGAGGCCTTAAAGCATGGCTTAAAACAAAGCCAAACAAAGCATGCAAGAGGGTTACACACCCCTAACAGCAAAATGACCTTAAACAAACTTGAAAAGCACTTAAATACAAGACTTTTTTCAGTTATAAGCAAAGCCTAAATCAATATGTAAGAAAGGCTAAAGTGAGGTACAAGAAAGTGCTAAAATGGGGAAAATACTCACCCTTGAAGACTCTCTTCGAAACCAGCAACTTCAGGGGGTAGAAACTCACTTTCAAACCTCAAGAAGACCTCCCAAGAACCTTGGTCTAATGGTGGTGGTGTATCTCTAAGGGTTGTAGTGTAAAAGTGCAAGGAAATCCAACTTCAAAGCACAAAACTCCAACAATGTAAAGAGAGAGAGAGAGAGAGAGAGATTTTTCTCTTCAAAAGCTCTGAACCCCTGATATAGAGGAAGCCCTCTTCCTTATATAGAAGAAGGCAATGCAAAGCTTCTTCAAGAAGCTTTGCAAGAGTTCCATCCCTCTATACACGTGTATGGAGGGGAGATAACAAAAATCCAGCTGGCTCAAAAGATCTGGAGGAAAACCAGCAGAGACAGGGGGGTGCCGGCCATCAGTAATGGCCGATAGTGGCTCACTGATGGCCGGCAGGGCTTCACCAATGGCCGGTAGTGCCAGGCCATGGCCGGTAGTGCACCAAAAGGATCACTCTAAAAGGACCAAGTCAAGGTCCAAAAATGGGGTAGAAAGGATACAGGGTCCGGGAAGCTCGAACCGGTGACGTTCCGCTACGACAGTCGAGTACTCAGCGAGCAATCGAACTAGTTGTTGGGTGTACTTGCAAGCACAACCAAGTCTCGAGGACGGTAAAAAATGGGGTGTCTACAGCATGGATCTTGTCTTTTAGGATCTGGGATCCTGGATTCGAGATCTGGAATCTAGGATCTCGTCACTTAGGCTGAGCTCTTGTCTTCTTGGACCTAATCATCTAGGCCGAGATCTTGTCTTCTAAGATCTGGGATCTGGAATCCGGGATTTGCTCACTTAGGCTGAGCTCTTGTCTTCTCGGACCTAATCATCTAGGCCAAGATCTTGTCTTCTATGATCTGGGATCCGGGATCCAGGATCTACTTACTTAGGCTGAGCTTTTGTCTTCTCAGATCTAATCATGTGGGCAGAGATCTTGTCTTCTAGGATCTGGGATCCGAGATCTGGAATCCGGGATCTGCTCACTTAGGCTAAGCACTTGTCTTCTTGGATCTACTCATCAAGGCCGAGATCTTGTCTTCTGGGATCTGGGATCTGGAATTCGGGATCTGCTCACTTAGGTTGAGCTCTTGTCTTCTAAAAAACCTGCTTATCTAGGCCGAGATCTTGTCTTCTAGGATTTGGAATCCCGGATTCGAGATCTGGAATCCCAGATCTACTCACTTAGGCTGAGCTCTTGTCTTCTCGGACCTAATCATCTAGGCCAAGATCTTGTCTTCTAGGATCTGGGATTCGGGATGCGGGATCTGAAATTCGGGATCTGCTCACTTAGGCTGAGCTCTTGTCTTCTCGGACCTAATCATCTAGGCCGAGATCTTGTCTTCTAAGATCTGGGATCTGGGATCTGGAATTAGGGATCTGCTCACTTAGGTTGAGCTCTTGTCTTCTCGGACCTACTCATCTAGGCCGAGATCTTGTCTTCTAGGATTTGGGATCCGCGATTCGGGATCTGGAATCTAGGATCTGCTCACTTAGGTTGAGCTCTTGTCTTTTCAGACCTAATCATCTAGGCCGAGATCTTGTTTTCTAAGATCTGGGATCCGGGATCTAGAATCCGGGATCTGCTCACTTAGGCTGATCCTTCTATACTTGAAAGTCATCTCCTTGGGAGCGCTCATGCCCCCTGTCTTTGTATCCCTTCTGGAAGGTTCTTCATTCCGTTAATGTTGACACATTCTCCATCTTCGGTAAACTAGTCGTTACCGACATGTTGATCTTGCACGATGATGGCCATCTATTCTAACTAAGTTCCCACAGACGACGCCAAATTGTGGGTGTTGATTTCCGACCATACAACCAAACGGGAAACCCAGCTAGAGAGCACTGGCAGAATAGATAAAGCCTGAACACCTGCCAACAAGAATATGAGAATACCGCGGTGGTTCGTCCACCCGGGGGCACTCCGACGATCAAGTCAGTAATCTTATCTCTCACAGATATCAATACAAGTACTTAAACTTCAACAATGAAACCATAAACATCTCAAATAAAGCATATCTTAGACCTATGAGGGTGCCTTACTTTTATAATGATCAGTGTCCAACTTTTCCTAGAAGTCTTACTTCATGGGATTCTATCTTTACAAGGATAACATTTATCACAACTCACACTATTCAGATTAAGATGAACTCCCTCAAGAGTCCCATCTCTATCCAAATAGGTAGCTTGATGTCATCTAGGACTCTAGTCCTCTATCCAAATATCTCGAATTCCGGTATTATCGCACCATATCTCGGTATCATGGTCCACCTACATGGCACTTTGGCTAACAACCTCGACCACGTGGACTACCTAAAAATATGTCTCCACACACTTCTAAACTACAATACTTAGCCAGACAACATATGGTTGTTGAATCATTCATGGAGATGCCTTCATGGAAATGTAAAATAGGGTCGGTCGTGGCCCAAAGTGAGTAAGGCGGTCACCTTGAGCTCTCAAATTTTATCAAATTTTAGGCACCCTTAAATAATTTTGGTATTAGTAGGTTTAGAAATAAAGGCTCAAACCAACTAATTTAACTTTATAATCTAAATTAAAGTTCCTTAAATCATCTCCAACACTTCATAATGTTTTTCATCTAATTTATTTTCAAATTTAAATAAAAAGTTTGATTAGATGTGAACCATTCCAACCGTTTCATCAAAAATATTTTTATCAAAATATTCTCTTATTTCAAATTTTCCTTTCCATTAAATTTGATGAGAAAAAAAAAAAAAATCTTCAATGCTTTATCTATTTAAATTTTTGTTAAATTCAAATTTGATGAAGAAAATGCTTCCCCTTTGTTTTGATAAACATTTGATGAAAAGATTAGAGATGGTTTTTGAGTCACGTTTTTATCAAATTTAAATTTGATGAAAAAAATAATAATTAAGGATTGGAGAGGCTCTTACAAATTATATGTAAACTTAATTAGTAATTTTAAAAATGCACAAAAAATGATATTTAATTTCATATGTTACTGAAGCTGTTTAATATTTGTTTGGTATTACTATTTTAGATTTTGTTTGATATTTTTCTCCTTCTTTTTCTTTTTAATATATTAGGTGATGTTTTTTCTTATTGTATATTGAATTTGCTAAATTATAAAGCAACAAGATTGAATTTTCATAATTTTGAGTTTGTAAAGATTTTCTTCGCGTCTTAATTTGTATAAGTAATTTTAGTAATTATATATGCAAGCATATTCTATATGGATACTAGTAAAAAAAATTATAAGTTCTTACTTGCCGTTTTATCTACAATTTTTTTATTTTTTATTTTTTATTTTTTTTTTATGTATACAATAATACTATAGACTCTTAAAAGTGGACTCAAGATAATACATTTATAAATCTCATTCATTCTAGAGGTTTTTTCTCTTAATATTCCAAAAAATTAAACTATGTACGAAAATAATTCACTTTTGAAACTATTTATCAAATTAATCTATCTTCTAAGATCACATTCAACTTGCGATTTTATACTGACATGTCTTCTTCGGTTATTGTTGACATGTAATGAGGTGCCAACATGGTGTGAAGAAATCGCATCTTAAAGACCTGATTTTGTAGTGAAATTAGATTTTGAAGTTGTAATTTCATAGCTAGATTTTGAAGGACTTATAAAAAAAATAAAAAAAAAATAATTTTCAAAATTATAAATAACTTTGTTCATAATCACATATAATTTGAGTAATTATGTTGCAAATATACATAAATTTTTCTTCTTCTAAATACAAAATTTTAGGTATCCTATTAATTTAGACAAAATATACAATAAATAGTGTTCTCAACAATCAAACAAACCACAATTGCTAGATTGAAAGTAGTAAATTTGATAAATTGTAGCAGTTTGCCAAAAATGTAAGCCCAATTGACACTTGTGCACTACTATTCCTCTTTTTTTGGACAACATATTTACTTTTTTTTAACATGTTCAACACTAGAAATAAATGCAAATGAAAGCTGTGATGCATGGTTTAACAATCAATCATCAGCAAAGCAAGTGATTGAATCAAAGATCAATAATGTTTGTATAAATGGAAAAGAAAAGAGTACATGAAAGATTAGAGGATTGTTTGTGTCTGATCTTGGATTGCAAGGCCTTAAGAAGATCAAAATCAAAAGAAAGATTGCTAGGCCTTAAGAAGATCGGCATGGAGGAAAATGGCAGTGGACTTAGTTCAGTTCACCATGAGAAGCTTGAGATAGATTTTAAATAAGGATTAAGAATTTGGGACTTGGGTGATTGAAATACCTAAAGGAGACATGTCAGCATGAAATCGCAAGTTGAAGTTGCGATTTCAAGATGAAATTGCAGGTTCAACATGTAATTTTACAAAACCGGTTAGTTTACAAAATACTTTCAAAACAGTAGGTTATTTTCGTAAATAGCTTGATTTTTTGGAATACTTAAAAAAAAAAAAAAAAAAAAAAAAAAAAAAAAAAACTCTTCATTCTAGGTATAACTTACGTTAAATTAATTTTTAATTTACATTAAAATTTTACATGACTCAAATTTTAAAATGAGTAATATTAGAAATTCAAAAATTCTATCAAATATCTCACATAAGTGTAGAATTCATACAATGTAAGTCCTCTGTGATATATTTAGTAAAATTTTTAAAATTTCTATCATTATTATTTTAAAATTTCACATGGAGTTCCAACAATTACAATTCTGGCCTAGACCGACAAAGGGCATCCATTTTAGTCATCACCACCATTTGAGGGGCATATTTGTAATCAAACCAATCCAATCCGTCGCACGTCGTGCTCAAAAGGATAACTGGATTAAACTTTTTAATTTTTGTGGGGTTGCCACAACATCTCTTTTTTGGCTTTCAGTACTTCTTCCTCAATTCACAACGACAAATTCAACATTATCATCAATAATGATACGTAGTGCAAACTAAAAAATTAAATAAATAAATTACACTTTTATGTTTTATTATTTTTCACATTAGTCTTTAATTTTTATTTTTATTTTTGTTATGGCCTTTCACATTTTAAATTTTTCTCAATTTACTTTTAAAATTAATTTATATCTAAAATTATACAAAAAATATCATATTAGCTGCCACTGGGCATAAAAAAAATTATTATTATATTTGAGTTGGAGTTTGGGTAAGAGGTATAAGTTAAACATAAGGGTAAATTACAAATACATCCAATGAAGTTTGTTTAAAAACCCAATTATTCACGTGGTTCTAGAAATTATAAATATCCCATTGTTATAATCTTTTATTTAATATAATTAACATAAAAAATAAATTTTTTAATTACTCTTCTATGTAATAATAAAATTACCTGAATTGTTAATTGAAATATATTTTTATCATCATTAAAAACTGTTAATTGACTTGATGATATGTTAATAAAAGTGGTCATTTATTATGCGATTATAAACTTGAAGAGGCGAGATATAATTTTCAGAATTATAAGAAGTAATTCATATTTTAAGCAAGTCTTAGAAGGTGTATTTATAATTTATTCTAAATATAACGATATATTTTATGTCATTGTTGGCTACATATTTTGTAAAAGCCAGTTACAATTCGACACGTGGCAGAATAAGGGTATTATGGGAAGAGGATTCAAGTCTTCGATTATGATCGTACACGTGGCGATGAATATTGGTTCTCACGTGATCTGAGTAGCACTAGATCAGTAAAGAGATGCAATGTGACATGGCTCCAACGGTTACTCATATTCGAATTCAAATACAGGAGGGAAGTTCAACTGCAAGTGATGGCGTAGTGGAACTACTTCTAAGGTAGCATGATCAGCGATCATGGAGGAGCAATTCGACAGTTTGAAGTGCAGTTCGAAAGTCATCCTTGACGAGTATAAATAGCAGGGAAGCCACCAGAAAAAACCCCCAGACTCAGATCATACAAACCAGTCTTTACTTCATATTTTCCTTTCCAGTTTTACATTTTCTGTACTTTAAATTCCTGCACTTTAAATACCTGTTCTTTAAATACCTGCACTTTAAATACCCGCACTGCACTTCGATTCATAGGAGTAGTTTCAAGTAGATTCGAGTAGACTGCTGCTGTAAACCTCTTCGAGGCTGAGTTTGGACTATTGTAAGTGTTCATTTTAATGAAATACTTCGATTGTTCTTCATATTAACTGTTATTTCTCTTAATTTCTCCTAAGTCAAGCCACCAGTAAAAGTCCTCTTCATTGAGGCTGAAAGAACTAAAACACAATCGTCTGATAATTGGTTGGCAATTATAATTTCTGTAAGGACTAATTGATCCTTGCTGGCACGCTCGCATTTACAAAAATACCATTCGAAAAGCCAAAAAGCCAACATATATTTTTGGCACGCCCAGTGGGACATAATTTAAAATGGCTAGAAGAAGACGACAAGGAGAAAATGTACGCTTGGAAGAAGGCGTAGAAGGAGAGGTAGAAATACCTAATCCAGAGGATAATGTGGTAACACATCCTGTGGAGACTCCCATGTTGTCAGAACCTATGGTCGAACAGACCAGTACTTCTGGACAAGAACCATATGTTCATAATATTGGACGAAACCAAGGAATTGGACCATCCACCGTTCCATCTACTCAGCCAACAAATCCATGGGATGGCTTAGTAGATGCTATATATGGGACAACAATTAATGAACACAATGGAAAGGTGGGCAACATCCTTCTTGGATCGAATGAATAACCACCAACCAACAAACACAAGATACACAGAGGAAGTTTTAAATGTCCCTCAGCAAAGATTGGCTAGAGATAAATAGCCTATGCAAGTTAATGGACAATCTAATGGTCAAACTAGTACTCAGAACTATGAAAGACCATCACCTCAGTCTTGGTATGAACCCATTTCGAGGCCTATAGCAGGCCAAAATGCCTCAGTACTTAACAATGAAGCCACACAAGTTGGTGGATCTGGCCAAGTACAGGAAACTGGCATAAGAATGGTTACAAATCCTATGTTCGAAGCCATACCTGGCACTAGGGGGTATAATAATCCCTTATTCGAATTTATACCCGGGGGGTTGGAAGGTTTTCCCACAAATGGAAGGGACGCAACACCTGTTCCAGCACCTTTCGCAGGACAGGCTCAAAGGGGTTACCCATACCCCCAACAGCAACCTGCACCACAGGGGCAACCAGTCCCAAATGTACCACCAAATGTACCACCTTATGGACCAAGAGGACCACAGGCGCAAGTTTTTCCACCAAACCCTGTGTTTGTTCCTCCAGCAGTAATTCAGCAGGCACAAAATATGGTCCCTAGGGACCAAATCGCTGATATTGTTAGGGAGATGTGTGGACCAATGGCTCGAGGGGTCCAGACTCCTGTATACAGAAAACCATACCCAGAATGGGTAGATAGGGTACATGAATACCCAAGAGGATTCAGAATACCAGATTTTACCCTATTCTATGGAACTGGAAATCAGTCAACAGTAGAGCATATTGCTAGATTTGCTGCTCAATGCGGTGAATTCACTAATCATGACTATATGAAACTGAGATTATTTCCAAATTCTCTAACTGGGGGAGCATTTGTATGGTACATTAACCTTACACCTAGCTCCATTCAAACTTGGCAACAAATGGAAGAGGCATTTCATGCCCAATTCTTCCAATCGGAGCCAGAGGTTTCTATGGCAGACTTGGCAAGATTGAGTCAAAGGCCTGAAGAAAAGGCTACTCAGTTTATTGTCAGATTTAAAAGGGCTCGAAATAAATGTAGAGTCATCCTACCAGAGCCAGAATTCGTAAGATTGGCTCAAAACAGTTTAGAGCTCAGGCTTCGAAAGAAGTTTGACTCAACTGAATTCAGGGATTTAGTCGAACTAACCTATAAGGTGTCTCGATATGAAGCATTACTAGAGGAGGAACAAGATCGAAATAATGCCTCGTACAAGACATATTATAGAGATCCAAATTATGAGATCGATGCAGCAGAGATTGTGGGCAAAGAACCTGTAATCTGTGAAGCATTAATTCATAAGGATACAACCATCGACCAGCAGTTTAAAAAGAAAGACTTTCACAGAAAGTACTCTTTCGATCTAACAAAAGTGGATGACATTTTTGATCATTTGCTTGCAGCCAATTTTCTTAAGTTACCAAAAGGGGTAAAACTGCCATCTCCAGATGAACTTAAAGGAAAAGTATACTGTAAATGGCATAACTCTTGGTCTCACTCGACTAAAAACTGCATTGTTTTTCGAGACAGGATCCAAGAGCAAATTCGGAAATGAAGTTTGAAGTTCCCAGCCAAAGCGGAAAAGGCCATGGGAATTGACAGCAATCCGTTTCCAGAAGTTGGAGAAAGTACAGTTAATGTGGTTGTACCAAACTTCCAGAATCTATCTCTCCAAGAATTGGAAGAAGTTAATGTGCAGATGCACATTGCCAACCAGACAACTGCCAAGAAGGAGACTGGAAACCCACCAACTATTGGGCAAGGTTTCCCACGTCAGAGGGAACACTTTGATGAAGAAGCACTGGATGATGATTCCCTGGAAGCAGCTGTAATGCAGAGGATGTGTCCCAGGTGCAGACTGAGTTACAAATGGTTGAAGGGGCTTCCAATTGATGGGAAGCAATACTATAGGGATGTTCAGAGACGTCCTAAATCAGCCAATGCTTACAACAAAAGGCCGTATCCGACTAGTGATAGGCAGCGACCATTAGGGGTTGAGCCTGCAGTAGACAGAATGCATGCTAAAGGCAAGAGGCCCTTGTATGAGTCTAGGCCACCTAACTACTACAGAATGGAGAGCAACCATTCTGAAAGAAGATTGGAGAGGAGTTCAGGTTATGGGACTAAAGCCAGAGATTGGCCCCCTAGACCAACCTCACACAGAACAGAAGGTGGCCACCTCCATCGAAGGCCAGAATCAGGCTCAAAACATGAGACCAGAACCAAATACTTACCTCCACAGCCAGTTTCGAAGATGGTTTCGAAGGTAGAAAAGGGCGATTCAACATCTGAGTCAGTAAGCTCTTGGGTACCTGGAGTTCCAGACTGGTTTGTAATGCAAAACAAACCTAGGGAAGTGCCTGCCAGGAGAGATGTTGGAATCCCAGGCAGGATGGTCAAGCCTCCTTTGGTGGCTCCGAACAACTGGGTATTGCTGAAACACCCAAAGACAAAGGAACCAGATATGGTTCCAGTCATTTCCAGATCACAAAGGAGAAAGATTCAGCGCAGGTACACCCAGTACCAGCAAGATTTGAAAGAAGTGGAGAGAGTTCTTCACTGGTCAAGACAGAAGGAAAGAAGACTTCGAAGTCAGACCATACTCCAAAACCGACTCTACAAAGCAAAGTGGTTTGTAGCAGAGAACAGGTGGCCCAGGTTCATTCTGAACTAAAGGCCAGAGAGAAGTCTAGTTTGGCAGGGTTGGAGAAGGCCCTGATGGAAAGTGATAGCGAAACGGAAGAAGAGATTGGCATGAGCCAAAAGAAGGAAATGGCAGAAGAAGAAATGTTCGAAGCCTTCATGGCTGAACAAACATTTCTGACTGAAGAGCCAGTTGAGAAAGATCCTTCGAAGGGATCAGTTAGCAACGAAGTGCCAGAGTGCAGCATGGAGGATGCTGTTGAAGTCACTGAGCAAGGTAGCCAAGGGGGGAAGAAAGTACAGCCAGCCATCCAATTTGGCTCATTTCCTCCAGTGTCAATCAATATGGTACACATACTGCCTCATGAGTTCCAGGCTGGAAATGAAGACCAAGATGACCAAGACACGGATCCTATTCCTGTCTCTAGTGAAGAGTCACAAGTGAGCATGGTACAGGATGATCCTGGAATGGCTATTCCGATGGAAACTGAATGTGAGAGCGAGGAAGAGGTAAGCATCAACCTCTCATATCCTTTTGAATATCCCTCGAATTCTATGACACAACATGTCAAGCCTTTGTACATCAAGGCTTTCTTCGATGGGATACAACTGAATCGAGTCCTAATAGACAATGGGGCAGCAGTAAACTTGTTACCGAAATCTTCTTTGAAGAAACAAGGGAAAAAGAATCCCAGGTTGATCCCAACCAGCACAACCATCGCTGGCTTTGCTGGAGACAAGCAAATGGCTCAGGGGATTCTACCCATTAACTTGAGTGTGAGAACCAGGGACTGCATGACAACATTCTTCGAAATCGACAACAATGCTAAATACAATGCTTTACTTGGGAGAGATTGGATCCACACTAACAAATGTGTGCCTTCCTCTTTGCATCAGAAAATCATGATGGCTTTGGGCAATGGAGAGACAGAGGAGATTGATGCAGATCCTCAACCCTTCATAGCCTGTGCAGACTTTGCGGAGGCCAAATTGTATATTGAGGGAGTGACACCACTCAGTATACTTAGGAAAGCTGATGGCTCAGCCGAAGTGACGGCTGATGAGGAAGTGACACACCTGAAGCACTTAGTCCAAGAGAGTGCTGATGAAGAGGTTGTCGTGAAAGATGACAATGATGCCTGGTTATAGGTAAAGAGGTGAAGAACTAGAAGCCAAGTCCTTGGCTCTGATTAAATTCTCAACATTGGACGTAAAAGCAATAGTCCAGAAAGTACAGGAGCAAGAAAGAGAAGCCATGATAATTGGCTGTAAACAGGAGCAGCAACAGGTCAGAATTCTGACCCTTGGGAAATACTGTGCATTGGACATTGAGACAAAGGTCCAGGAGATACAGGAGGAGGATGCCTTATGGACAGATTTTGTCTATGAGGAGGAGGGTAAAGATGTTGAACTAAAGAACCTAGAAGCAGAACAAGGTAAGAAGATTGCTTCGAAGGTAGAAGAAACTAGAGAAGAAGCTTCAATAAGTTCTCAGACACAAGACCCCTTAGAAGAAGTAAATTTAGGGGAAGGTTCTATACAACAGCCCACTTATATAAGTGCTTGCTTGAATGTTCTGGACAGAGACTAGTTGTTGGTTGTTCTGAAGAAATACAAAGATTGCTTTGCATGGTCCTACAATGAACTACCAGGATTGGATAGGTCATTAGTGGAACATAGGCTCCCTATGAAGCCTAATTTCAAGCCATACAAGCAGAAACCAAGAAGAATGAGTCCAGAAGTAATTCAGAAGGTCAAAGAAGAGATTCTTAGACTACTCAAGGCAGGCTTTATTAGGACAGCCAGGTATGTTGAATGGCTATCTAATATTGTGCCTGTAGTTAAGAAGAATGGTAAAATGAGGGTATGCATCGATTTCAGAAACTTAAATCTAGCAACTCCCAAAGATGAGTATCCTATGCCTATAGTGGATCTGCTGGTAGACAGTTCAGCAGGACACCAAGTTTTGTCAATGATGGATGGGCATTCTGGTTATAACCAAATCTGCATTGCAGAGGAGGATATCCACAAGACAGCATTCAGATGTCCTGGAAATATTGGCACCTTCGAATGGGTTAAAATGCCATTTGGCCTGAAGAATGCTGGGGCTACATATCAGAGGGCTATGAACACTATCTTTCATGATCTCATTGGAGGGTATCTAGAATGTTATATTGATGACATTGTGGTGAAATCCCAGTCCATGGAGAAGCATCTGTTTCACTTAGAAGCAGCTTTTGAAAGAATGAGGAAGTTCAAGTTGAAACTCAATCCTCTTAAATGTGCTTTTGGTGTATCATCTGGAAATTTCTTGGGTTATGTAGTGCACAAGAAAGGAATACAGATTGATCAGAATAAAGCCAAAGCCATCATTGAAGCTAGGCCTCCATCAAGTAAGAAAGAATTACAAAGGTTCCTTGGACAGGTTAACTTTCTTCGAAGGTTTATTTCTAACACTGCAGGGAAAACTAAAGTATTCTCTTCTTTGTTAAGGCTGAAAGACTGACGAGGGTTTGTGCGTTAAAAGAGCAAGTGATTTCAGAATACGAAGCAAAAGGGTTTTAAAAGCTTTTGTGTCTGAAAAATATATTGCATAAATCGTTAAGTACTAAAAGTACGAATACGAGGAGTCTCTTCCAATATTGATAGTTTTGGAGGGAAAGAAAGAACACAACCCAGATACTGAGGCTAGCTTCGAAGTAGGATATTTGGCTTCGAAGCCAAATTTTGGCGCCAAAAATCAAACAACAACGGCTTCGAAATACATAAGTCGGCTTCGAAGCATATTACACGCTTAGAGATGTTAGAATGCTCGAGTATTGGTGCACCTCAAAGGGTTTAAAGACCTGTTTCAGGGTTATTAATGAAAAAAAAATGGCCTTCGAAGCAAAACTTAAGATCCTTTGAGGATGAGAAGTACTATTCGAAACATCGAAACCAATCATTGGTTTTAATGAAAGGAGATTGCCTTTTAACCTAAAATAACATGGACTGCCCTTCGAAGTATAATTGGTCAATTTAAATTTGATTGACTATATCAACCATGACCATATATTGGTTATAGTCAGTTTTGAAGGGTAAGGTTGTTAAATTCGAAGCACTAATTCTAGATGATATCAGCCAGAATTGTCAATATTATTCCATAAATTGGAAAAAAGACATGTTGGTTCTTTTAGTGTTTCCAGATTCGAAGAATGAGTTTGTTCAGTTCGAAGCTCTAGATTGGCTTTCAAAAACAAGTGGGACCAAGGCCAAATACTGCCAAATGAAGGATTCTATTTACATTTGAAGCCAAAGCGATTACATCAGATGACCCTATCTGGGTATGAATTCAAGCTCATAAAAGTAAGGAATAGAGTAAATGACGAGATCATGAAATTTGATCCAACAGTGATCAATAAATTTCTGTTCTTTCTTTATTATATCTTCTATTTCTTCTAATGTTGGCTGCATAAGTTGGTGTGCTTGCACTTCATACCAGAGCTCTTCAGCCTTTATTTCAAATGCTTTCTCTCTCAACCGTTGTTCCACTTCATCTAGGACCAAATCATCCCAATACGCAGAATCTTTATTCTTAAAATCATCGAATTCTTCGATGAAGTTCTCTGCTTCGTATTGGGCTTGAATTCGGAGAGACGCAAGTTGGTCCAGAGATTGTGTAGTAACCTTGGAATTTCGATGCCAGTAGAGGAGCACTGGGAGTTGGTCAAGGAACATATGAAGTTCTGCTTGGGCAATGGGGTTAAGAACATGGCCCCTAGTCAAAATGTCACAAGCCCATTGAAAGTTCTTGAAAGGGACTTCGTCCTCAAGAACATTAAAGGGCAAGTGAGAGAAAGCTGCAAGCAGAAGTTGAGCTTCTTTCCGCTCAGCTGGAGTGGGGATTGACGGAGGTTTGTAAGATGGAATGGCTTCATTCATGGGGAGGGCAAGCCTCAGTTTTTCTGTCCAGGAAAGAATTGGTGAAGGAGAAGGGGAAGATGGTTCTGCTTCAGAAGATGAAGAAGAAGGAGCAGATGTTTCTGTTTCAGAGAGCGAATAAGAAGGTGTAGATGCTTCAATTATGGGAGATGGCACAGGAGCAGGAGGAACAAAGGCATTAATATGGTCAAGCCAGTCGGAAGAACAAATCTTCGCCTTCTTGGCTAAGAAGGATGGGTGGTACCCTTGCGCTTCTTCTAAACGTTGGGCAACAAACACTGTCCTGGTAGGCATGGAGGATGTGTACCACGCCACAAGAAGGTTCTCCTCCAAACTGCGTCGAAGGTCAATGGGTACGTAAGGGTAAACCACCGAACTTCGAGCATAGGGAGGAAACTCCAAAGGGTCAGTAAAACTCGACAAAATGATGGTTGATTCGTTCCCTTAAATCATAAGTCTCAGGTGTTGACCAGCTTATCCAGCCAGAAACCCCAGAAGATGAAGAAGTTGTGGCTTCATCCCATGCAGAGTTTTGTGAAAAAGAGTTTCTTAAGTCCATGTTTGCAACTTGCCAAATCAAAGGTTTGAAAGCAGTTTGTTCGAGGCACAAGGGGAAGGCAGAAAAAGAGCTTCTTGTATCTGTGTCTGCAACTGGCTGAATCGAAGGATTAAGGACAATGTGTTCGTAGTCCAAAGGTTGGTAATTTGCAAAAGCTCCCATGACCTGAATATAGAAAGGCAGGTAAAGGTGGCTAATGAATGCGTGGAGGTTCTTTATTACTCAATGGCTCTTCATATGCATGATCAATAGAAAGGGAAGTTGACTCAGCCATAGTCTGTTCGAATGCTAAGGTATTGGGATGTTCGACAGATTGAAGGAGAGTTAATGCAAATGATCACCAAATAGGTGACGGTTGTGTTTCCAGGATTTAGACTCCATGCACGTTCCAAAAAGCGCAGGAAAGGCTTTGATCCACTAATATCACCAAGTATTGGGTATATTAGTGCGGGGGGTAATGTTGGCTACATATTTTGTAAAAGCCAGTTACAATTCGACACGTGGCAGAATAAGGGTATTATGGGAAGAGGATTCAAGTCTTCGATCCTGATCGTACACGTGGCGATGAATATTGGTTCTCACGTGATCTGAGTAGCACTAGATCAGTAAAGAGATGCAAGGTGACATGGCTCCAACGGTTACTCATATTCGAATTCAAATACAGGAGGGAAGTTCAACTGCAAGTGATGGCGTAGTGGAACTACTTCTAAGGCAGCATGATCAGCGATCATGGAGGAGCAGTTCGACAGTTTGAAGTGCAGTTCGAAGGTCATCCTTGACGAGTATAAATAGCAGGGAAACCCCCAGAAAAAACCCCCAGACTCAGATCATACAAACCAGTCTTTACTTCATATTTTCCTTTCCAGTTTTACATTTTCTGTACTTTAAATTCCTGCACTTTAAATACCTGTTCTTTAAATACCTGCACTTCAAATACCCGCACTGCACTTCGATTCATAGGAGTAGTTTCAAGTAGATTCGAGTAGACTGCTGCAGTAAACCTCTTCGAGGCTGAGTTTGGACTATTGTAAGTGTTCATTTTAATGAAATACTTCGATTGTTCTTCATATTAATTGTTATTTCTCTTAATTTCTCCTAAGTCAAGCCACCAGTAAAAGTCCTCTTCATTGAGGCTGAAAGAACTAAAACACAATCGTCTAATAATTGGTTAGCAATTATAATTTCTGTAAGGACTAATTGATCCTTGCTGGCACGCTCGCATTTACAAAAATACCCTTCGAAAAGCCAAAAAGCCAACAGTCATGTAGTTGTTAATGTGACTTTTTTTGTTTAATTTTGGACAAAAGTTAGTTTTAAGAGTAAATTGAAAAAAAAATAAAAATTCAAGGATGAAAATGAGGAAATGGTAACACATATGGGACAAAGTGTAATTTACCTAAGAAAATATAATTTATACTTTTCAGTTTTTAACTTTTATATGAATTTTACTTTGATTTCTCATATTGTAATTACAATAATTAAAGCTTCATTTGGAATATTGAGGGAGAACCAAAAAAAAAATAATAAATTGGGTTTCTTATACAGGCAAGAAAATAAAAGAAACAATTACGTTTGAATGGATAATAAGTAAATCATGTGAAATAGAGGGATACATGTGAGGTTTTTTTTTTTTTTTCATCCTAGGTATTTTGATGGTTAATCTTGGTATTTTTTTAAAAAAATATACAACTACTCAATTGAGTTTCTCATCAAATCTCACCATTTTTAAAGACAAAATGAAACTGACATAATATGAAAATTTTCTTTATCTTTATTCCTCAATTGGGTTTCTCATCAAATCTCACCATTTTTAAAGACAAAATGAAATTAACATAATATGAAAATTTTCTTTATCTTCATTCCTCACAATTTATTACTTAATTTGTAACAAAACATGAGAAAGAGTTATATTTCTTACAATTTTTTATCATTTCTCATCAAATCACTCAATCTAAACAGTCTGTAAGTTTTTAGACTTTAACTAGAGTTTCAATCTAAAAGCACGAGTTTCAATATAATCTTTCCATCACTTCATGTTCAAATTTTTAGTGAAAATTGAAAAATGAAAGGTCCAAGATAAATTTTAAGTTGAAGTTGAAAGGAGAAAATACGCTCACATGGTCATTATGGGTGTTGCAATTTGACCTCACAACCAATCAAATCTCGTCTCCGAGATTCAAGGAACAAAGTCGAAGAGCATGTGGCATGATAGAGAAGCCCAACACTTGCACACAAGAAAATAACAAGACCGATGGCTCGTCCACCCGGAGGCATTCCAACAAAACTCACAAAGTAAAAGTGTACCGTAAACCCACGGGGCACCTTCTTTATATAATGATTAGTGGCCTACTTCCCCTACAAGTCTTACTTCATGAGACTCTATCCCTTATAAGAATATCTTTTATCCAAGACTTTTCCTAGTTAGATTAGAATTTACTCTCTCAAGAGTCCATCCTTACCCAAACAGGTAGTCTGATATCAACTAGGATTCTCAGTCTTCATCCACTTATCTCGGACTCGGATATGATCGCATCATATCTTGGCAGCGCTTGACCACCCATGTGGCATCTTAGCTAACAACCTAGGCCACGTGGACAATCTAAAAATTATGTCCTCACAACTGCCCCTAGGTTCTATTACCTCGGCAAGTTGAGGTGATGGAACCTACATCATTTAAACTCTCATCATGTCGGCTAAACTGCATACTTAAAGACACTTCTCCGACCGAGATCATGACTTGTCAATCTCAAGAAACAAGGACTTACATGTATCCATTCGCTAAGAACTAAGAACCAGTTGTTCTTTCTCATTCAAGTCCAACATCTCAACCAAGATCGCACTACTAGCTGAGATCACCATTCGCTAGTTCAAGAACCCAAGATTTAAAATCTATCTCTCTAACAAATTTAAAACCATCAAAACAAAAAACATGACATATCACCTCCCTATTGGTTCTCAACATGTCGTTTCAACAGACACGTCTCATCACTTCTGAGACACGCCACCTGATGTCAGCCAAACATGTTTCCCTATGAGTTTGAATTATTTTATTTGTCACCATTCCTCCTACCAAAACCCTTAATCTTCTCTATCTGTCTATTTACTTTCTAACTCTATCTCTCTCCCTACGTTTAGACTCTGTCTCTCTTGAACCAAATTGCAATCAATGTTCTTCCTTGAGTTCATTGCTGCAACTACTCCGATCGTCACTTTTCGCAACCAAATCATCATTTTGCTTTGATCAAACGATTCGTCTCACTCTGGCAACTTCGAATCCAGTGTCCATGTTGCCTAAATCAAGCAGTAAGTCTCCCAAACCATAGATTTTAGATTCAATTTTCAAGTTCTTGAGTCTGTTCTTCATTGATCTTTTTGTATCTCATAGTTTTACTTTGGATCTACCTATTACTTTTTGTTTCTTGCATAGTAGACTTCATTTATTGCATACTTTAGATCGAAACTTGAGTTCCTCACACTTGAATCACCTTAAGCGAACATTAACTTAGCAATTTCCAGAACCTTTGTACTGAAACACTAGGTTGACAACACCAAGAACACATTGTTCATTTACAATGGGTATGCATAAATAGAGAGTAGATACTCCTACCAAAATCCAAAACCTTTGCTAAGAATTCAACATCCTAGATGATGTCCACATTAGGCTTGCTAGCGAGAATGACTCTGTTATGCTTGGAGAGGATTACATGCATTTCCCGTGGAGTCCTTTGTAAAGGTTGAAATTATATTCCCTCTCAATATCTTATTTCGAGAGATGATGCACTTTTACAAGCTAAACCCCATACAACTTGTCATCAATACCTTCCGTATCATAAACGACATCGCTGAGTTATGTCGCTGACATAACACCAAATTGACCCTCCCCAACGTCCAATACTGTTACACCATATGTGCTCTCAAATTCAAGAACGGTACCTCCTATTACCTTAAACCCAGATCCACTGCCTATAAGATGATAGCCGACCTTCCAGACTCTAACAAGTATGCTGGAAAAGACTACTTAATTGTCTCAAGCAACTGGGAATTTGCTCCAGACAATAACCTTCGCTTCTTCTCTTTGCGCAGAGAGATTCTGGGGGATCACAAGGTTAAGCACTAGATCCCTAGATCACACACCCTTTAATCATTCAAAACCAGCATTTTATACTTAGTCAATTTTCTAATTCATTTTTTTTTGTCTTGCAGAACTTCTTCAACCCAGCAAATCATTCTGTAAAGCATACGTCAAGAGGGACGACACCAATTGCCTCCTTGAACTACCCCTTTAGGAAAGAAAGGCTTTCGTCTTGCTCAATTACATCGCACCTACAAGTCTCCACCCCAAACGTTCCATCTCATAACCGAACTCCACTATCTACAACAACACCAAGATCATCTTCTCGTCCTGACCAAGGCTACACTTTTGACCCAGCCGACCAACCATCTACCTCGGCTTCCTCTCTTTAAGTTCCCCCTGCTCAACGCCAACGCCAACGCCGACACTAACAAAACAACAATCCGGCGACCAGAACCAAAAGTAAGAAACGCCGAGGTTCCGAGCTTCCAGTCTATGATCCTAACAACCCTCTCACTGCTCTTCCAAAAATCAAACACAATGTAACCATCGTTGTCATTCCCAACGAGGTGGCCCACCGAGCTGCTGTCGTAGAGGATATCTTGGGCAACATCTCTGACATTATCACAGTGTAGTCCACTCTTTCTCCTCTCTCAGTTTAGAAACCAAAAAGAACCAAGAACGCCAAGGCAAAGGCCTAGCAAACCATGACGTTGACATCTGATGACAAAGATCTAGATAACAACATCCCCATATCCCAGATGGCAACGAATAAAAGGCTAGCCTCAGAGTCTGCTGAGGCTCCAAGTGGCAAGTGCCTAAAGTCAATTGAACCTAGCGGATCAAGGGATGTCACCTTCGATGACACCAGGTTTCCCGAGATCTATGTAGGTGATTGATTATTGAAAGTTAGAGATAGTGCCTCTAAGGACCCCGAGGTCGCTGCTGCTCTCACTACAGGCTTGCTACTTCCAACCAACATGGATACAATCAGTGAGTGCAACGAATATGAGCACTTTACTCTAATGATCCGCCATTCTATTTTGGTAATTCATTCAATTCTTCTGTTTATCATTTAATACTTAGAATAAATTTTTTTTTTAACTAACTACTTTCTTTTGCAGTCCATCCAATACGCTTATTCTTTCACCCTCAAGGCGAGATGATGAACAAAGACCTAACCAAGAAAACCCAAGAAATAGCTGAATTCCTTTATCAAATCAATGACTCCGAGGCCAAGAAGAAGAAGGAAATCAACACAGTCAAATATACTAAGATCACAATGCAAAAAGTTGAGGTTGTCACCAAAGCTGCCGAAGAGAGGGCTACCGAAGCCAAAAGAAAAATTGCAGAAGCCTTGGCAACCAAGGTCGAAGAAGTCAAGCAGGCCAATGCTAATACGTATGAGGAGGAAAAAATGGCTGTCAATGAAGTCTACAAGAAGCAAGTAAACATTACTCGTAACAGAGGCTACATCCTTGGATGGACCATTGCTCTAAAAGTTTGCTATACTGAGATCTGTCAAAGCTAGCCTTGTCTTTCCCTCCTCCTCCCATTGAAGAGACAGAAGGCTCAAAAGAAGAAGATTGAGATGAAAAACAAGACCCTCCCGTGGAAACCAAATCTCCTACTTTGAACGACAACATCCTAGACCTCATTGGAGATGATGAAGAGGTAACCAAAAGCACTTCCTCTACCACCAACCTGGCCGACAAGAACGTAATTAAGAAGAACACTTAGGAGACCCTCAAAGAAATTGATGCTGAGATCGCTGCTGACTTACTTTGGATCTTTCTCTCCCAGTTTTACATTGGATCTTCCTATTACTTCTGTTACGACCTAAACTCGTCCCTATAAGTTTAGCATCGTAACCGGCCACTAATCTTGAGATTACCGAATGCCTTTGAACAGATTAATAGAATAAGGGGCTAGCGGAAGTAAATATCAGAATATAATGTCCATAGAGCTGCTCAAACGTATATAGGACAGAAAATTTAAAACTCAATTATGATGTCATCCTCACGTCACCATATATACAAATAAATAAGAAGACATGTTCAGACTTTGACAGAAGAAATACAAAAAGTCTTATACATTGTTCACAAAACTTAACCACTACGTAAAACGGAAACCTCCTTATGAGGCACAGTGGCTGGCTAACAGAATAGATCTCCAGGAAATCATCACTGAGCCTGGTCACGTGCCTGATCACCTATATACATAAATAATACAGTGAGTTAGAGCTTAGTGAATAATAACAAAGTAAATGTTTTAATAAATGATGTCCGTAACAGATTCATGAATCAAAGTTCAGAGTCAAAAATAGATTCATATTCATAGTCATATTCAGAGTTCACAGATAATCATAGGTGGTACATCCATTAGGGCTAACAAAACAGTTGACCCATCTATATGGGACGTAAACAGTTAACTCATGTGCACAGAGATGTTCATAAGGATTTATAACAGTTGACCCATGATCATATGGGATGCACAGTTGACTCATGATTACATGAGACGTGTACATTGCAGATAACAGATATCACGTGATGTTAAGAATGCCACGATTACTTTTCAAAAATCTGGACAATCATTCATCCATACAAAAAATAGCCTTTCAGGAAACAGAACATTTCATATCATATGAAAATAATTAAAGTCAAACATAGCTTTAAAGAGTTATTAATCATAGATAACTCCAGTAACAGAACAGTCAGAACAGACAGTCTAGGGCTCATGACCTACACAAACACATAGTGGATATATATTAAAACACATGCTCGAAAAACACTTAGCTCATTCATTTTCTATCTTGGTGTGTTTTTAATCCTTATCCTCATTATTATGTCTTAATTAAGGCTTAGGAATGCCTAAGATGCAATGAGGATGTCAAAATATATGTTGAAACACTTAGTCAATTTTTCAAAAACAAGGCAGTTCGCTCGAGCGCAATTTTGGTTGCTCGAGCCCCTTGGTCTGTGAAACTTTTGAGAGCTCTCATTTTACGCTCGACCTCAATTTCTGGTCACTTGAGCTGAGGCTCAAAAATAAGAGTGATCGCTTGAGCGCAGTTTCTGTCGCTTGAGCGAAGGCTCAAGTTTGCAAAAGTGCTGGGAGCTCTTATTTTACACTTGAGTGCAACTTTTGTCTCTCAAGCCAACCTCCAAACTCTGTAAAAGTACCGGGAGCTTGCATTCTTTGCTCGAGCGTAGACTCCACCATTTGAGCAAAGAGTGCGGATTTTGAAATTTCGGAATTTGCTTCCCAAGTTCAAAACTTAAATTCAAAGCTTCAAAACACATCATTTGGGCCCAAAACTTGAGAAAACATGTCTAAGCTTATAAAACATCATGAATTGAAAGCCATTTCACAAAATCAAGGCCCAAAAGCAAGTGAATTATTCAAAACAAATCTTGAAACTTGTATATATACAACATGTATGTAATCTGTTGAACTCAAATCTTCCAAATCATGATCAAATGAGATGTCTAGCACAAAAGCATGTTGAATTCTCAAAACAAAGTCAAGATAAGAACATGCATGTGAGAATTCTTTGGAAACAACTTCAAATGGAATGAGCTATTCATGCATGTATGATATTATCTTCTTTTCTACTTCTTTAGCTTAATTCTTGCATCTCTTAGCTCAATTCTCTTGAATTCATGCATTAACCAACTTAATTACAAACTAAAGGCTTGAATTCTTACCTTAGGTGTTCAATTGAGTTTTAGATGCTAAATAGTTTGAGCTCTCAAGTCAAATGCCTCAAATTCTTTCCAATTCTTCTTCATTTCCCTTGAATTCAAACTCTTCCACTCAATCTCTCTCTCTCTCTCTCTCTCTCACAGACACTCTCACGTTTTGATTTTCAAAGAGATAAAGGTAAGATGATTCTAGAGTGTACATATAAGCCTTATATAGGCCAATTAGTGGAGTTTAATTAAACTTGGCTTAAGACTAATCTATTACAAGTATTTTATTCTAATTATTTAGGTCTGAATCAAATTTTAATTAAACCTACGATAAAGTTCTAAAAATTTCAAATTACACATTGACCTAATCAATTTTTGATTGGATGCCGATAAGACCTTCAATTCGCAAACCGAAACTGAAACACAGACAAATATTTCTACCATGAACAGATATAAACACATTTAACACATAGCACATGCAATTAACTCAGAATTTCATCTTAATTACTAATTAAGCATTCTTAAGTAAGGTTTATTAGCTAATCACAGGTCGGGGTTGTTACAACTTCCATCAACAAAGGGTCAAAAAGATTTGCCGATATAAATGTTACAAGACTTTGGCTTCTCAAACTTTTTCTTCTGGGTTACCATCTCTTTGGCAGGCTTGAGAGACTGAATCACAACTTGCATATCTTCTGGTCCCACTATCCCCTTAAGTTCAAGGTTCGTCGGTTTGGGCTTCGGAATGAAATTCAGTGTAAACTCAGCAACAAAGTCGGCTAAGACCTGTCTATTTATTGTTGTCTTTGGTCTGTATTCTATGTCATACTAACCTAGAATGACATCCTGTATCGCTATTCTTCCCGACAAGTGTCCATGCTGTAAGAGGGACTTCAAAGGATGTTCCGTTAACACTATGATTAGATGGGCTTGGAAATAATGGTTCAATTTCTTTGTTGCCACCGCCAATGCAACTATTAACTTTTTTAATGGCAAATACCTCGTCTCAGCATTGGCTAGGGTCTTGCTGGCGTAGGGCTCATTTGGGAAGTCAGCTATTTTAGTTGGCTTTTTGGTTTTTGACTATTTTTGCCTGGCTAAAAAAGTTATTTTGGGGAAGTTGGTTGGCTTTTTTTGGTAGTTGATTTGATGATTGTAAGAGAAAAAATGAAATGACTATGGTTTGAATGTGACATTTTGTCTTATTAACTATTTTAGTTTTTTTTATTGACTATTTTAGCCAAAAAACAAAAAAACCAAAAAAAAAACTTGCCAAACATCCTCATAGTAGACTGCTCTCTATTCTCCTTCCTCTTCTCAGATTACCACTGCACTTACCGCGTGGTCTAACACGGCTAGGTACAATAACAACTCCTTCCCAGGTACTGGTGTTATCAACAAAAGTGAGAAAGACAAGTGCCTCTATAGGTTGGCCAGTGCTATTTCACAAGCCTCGGTCTATTGAAAGCCATGGCCTTCTTTAATAGATTGAAAAAAGGTTTGCACTTATATGAACTTTGGCTGATGAATTTGTTCAATGTTGCTGCCTTTCCAGTCAAATTTGCACATCCTTAGTAGTATTTAGACTCTCTAGATTCAGAATGGCTCTTGATCTAGTCAGGACTAGCCTTAATCCCTCTTCTTGTGACCAAATATCCCAAAAACTTGCCTGATCCTACCCTAAAAACATACTTAGAGGCATTTAGCCGAAGTCGAAATGCCTTCAAGATCTCAAACACCTCATTAAGGTCGATCAGGTAGTCTGATGACTCCTTACTTTTCACGACCATGTTATTGATGTATACTTCTACTGTCTTACAAATGAGGTACTTGAACATCTTGGTTACCAGCCTTTGATATGTTGCACCTACATTTCTTCAATTCAAAAGGCATGACTCTATAACAATACAGTCCTTTAGGGGTGATGAAGGCGCTCTTCTCTTTGTCTGGTCTGTACATTGCAATTTGGTGGTAAGCTTGGTTCACATCTAAAAAACTTATCTTTCTTTGCCCCGAGGTTGCGTTAACAAGCTAGTCTATCTTTGGCAGTAAGAAACAGTCTTTTAGGCAAGCCTTATTTAGACTTGTGAAATTCATGCAGACCTTTCATTTCTCGTTCTTTTTTTTGACCACCACTGTGTTGGACAACCACATCGGGTAATGGATTTCTTTGATCACTTGTGCTTCCAGCAACTTCTCTACCTCTTCTCCTACCACTTCTACATGAATCATAATAGGTTTTCTTACTCTTCAGATCACTGGCTTTGATGTCCTATCTATATTTAGCCGATGATAGATTACCTCAAGATTGATTCTTGGCATCTAATATAGTGTTTATGCGAACACCTCATTGTTTTCCCTGAGGAAAGCTTTAAGTTTTCTTTTCTCCTCCTTGGCTAACCCGGAGCTGAGAAGAAAGAATAGTTTTTAATAACCCCGACCTCTGATTAACGTTAATTCACGATTAAATAAGCCTAATCAGTAATTAAGGTGAAATTTTGAATTAATTGCATGTGTGTGTCGCATTATTGTGCTTATATCTATTTATCGTAGAAATATCTATTTGTATTTATGTTTCGTTCTGCAAATTTAAGGCCTTATCGACATTTGATTATGAAATTGACTTGATTTATGTGCTATTGTGGACTTTTAGACCATTATGGTAGATTTAATTAAAATTCGATTCGGAACGATTAAATTAGAATAATTAATGTCAACTAATTAGCCAACTCCTACTTAAGCCTATATAAGGCACCTATTGTGCCTCAACTCATTCTTTTTCTTCATTTCAACACATCTTTGAGCTTACACACACAAACCAAACGTGAGAGAGAAAGAGAAATCAAAGGTTAAGCTTGAACTCTAGGAGAGGGAGAAGAATTGTAGTAAATTCAAGGTGTTGAACTTGGAAACTCTAGCAATTAAATACCTAGCACATAATTGAGCTTTTAAGGTAAGGACTTCTACCTTTTAGTTGTAATTTAGTGATTACTTCATGAAATCAAGTGAGAAAGGTAAAGTAATTTAAGAATTGAGTTGTGTAATGCAAGAATTGAACTTAGATAGTTAACTAAAGGAGTGTATCATGTATGCATGTATATATATATCATAGCATTTTGAGTATGTTTCTAAAGAATTTGCACATGCATGTGTCTATCTTGACTTGGTTTTGAGAATTCATCACATTTCTTACTATTTGACCTTACTTGATCATGTTTTGAAAAACTTAAGTTCAAAGTAATTCATGCATGTCATGTTTATGGCATATTCATAAATTTCAAGTGGGAGTTTTGATCAATTGGCATGCTTTTGGGCCTTGATTTAGTGAAATGCTCTTCAAATCATAGTATTTTACAAGTTTCTAAATGTGTTTTTGGAGTTTTGGCCCAAAATGATGAGTTTCAAAGTGTTGAATTCGAGTTTTGAAGCTTGAAGGTGAATCTGGAAATTCCAAAATTCGACCTCTCTGTTCGAGTGACATATTCTGCGCTCAAGAGGCCACTTTTGTTTTTGCATCTCCGCTCGAGCGACCAAAAGTTGGCTCGAGCATAAAATGCATGCTTCCAAAAGTTCACATGTTTTGCAGACCGCTTAAGTGACAAGAGTTGTGCTCGAGCGAGGACTTGAGTCTCACGCTTGAGCGGCCGTCGAGTGTTCGATGAGCATAAAAATCAAACAACCAGTACTTTTACAAACCGCTTGAGCGAGAGAAGGTGCGCTCGAGCGACCAATCACATTTTGCATGTCCGTTTGATCAAAGAAAGGTGTGCTCGAACGAGTCCCCTATTTTCAGCAAGTTTTGTTAAATGTGTTCAAGTGCATTTTAGCATTTTCATTGCATCCTAGGCATTCCTAGGCCAAGATTAAGACATAATAATGAGGATAAGAAGTAGAAACACACCAAGATAAAAAAGGATTAAGTTAATGATTCCGGGTGTGTAATTCAATGCGTATCCGTTTAATGTTTGTGTAGGTCACGCGCCATAGACGGTCTGGTTTATCTGTCTAATCTGTTCTGCAGATGGAGCCATCTGTGTGTAATAACTTAGTAAAGCTATGTTTAACTTTAATTATTTTCTATATGAAGGAATAAGATCTGTTTATGAAATGTTATGTTCTATATAATGAATGATTGTCCCTATTTTCTGACAAGTATTCGTGGCATCCTTAGTACAAGGCCCTTGCCCGGGGGTAATAATACTGTGGTCTATAAGCACAAGGTCCTTGCCCGGGGGTAACAATACTGTGGTCTCATGGCCTTTACCCAGGGGTAATAATACTGTGGTCTTAAGGTCTTTTCCCGGGGGTAACAATACCATGGCTCAAGTATATTACAAGTTCTTGGTACCGGAGGTTCCTTATAGAACTGACAAGCATGATAACGCTAATGGATGTACCATGTATGATGAATCATGAACTCTGATCTCTGTATGCAGTTTGAACAAGAATATGAATATAAATCTATTTCTGATATAAATCCTGATTTCTGACCTTGTGATGGACATCATTCATTTAAACCCTTTATTTTGTTATTATTCACTAGGCTCCAGCTCACTGTATTATTTATGTATGTAGGTGACCAGGCGAATGATCAGGCCCAGAATTGAAGGCCTAAGTTCTGTTTTGTCAAGCCATCCACCGTGCCTCCCGGGGAGGTTCCCGTGTATAGAAGTCAAGTTTTGTGAACCATGCTAAGAACGTTTATGTTTTGTTTATCTGTATACTGGGCTAAGTCCCTTTTGATGATGCTTGCACTGTGTTGTGAGACTTATGTGGGCATGACATCTTTTGTGTATATGTTATAAGGTTTCAAATTTCTGTCCTATGTATGTCTGCATAGCTCTATGGACTATGTGTATTTTATATATTTGCTTCCGCAGCCCCTAATTATATTTATTCTGATAAGAGGCCTTTGGTAATCCAAGGATTACTGGCCGGTTACGATGTTAAACTTATAGGGGCAGGTTTGGGTCGTGACAAGTTATTTGTCTCCTTCATTTATCAAGATCTTCTTCAATGGTTCCTGACTCTTGTTGGTTGGTTCTTTGCTGACATCTTCCATGACCTCCTAGTCTTCTTCATCCACTTCAATGGACTTCACATCTCGGATACTGTAAGTAAACTTCATTGTTGTCATGGAGCAATTTTTCATACAAATTTGATCTCCTCAGATCTCTTATATCCCAAACTTTGTTGGAAAGGGTAGTTTTCCCTCCTCGTAAGTAGCAAGTATATTGGATGTACGCTTGTACGGCTCTTACGAGAATCATAACAGTTAATGCAAGGTTGAATGGAAAGCTTGCATTGCATGAAGCAATGGTCTCCCCAATATCGCATTATAAGGTGATGGGATGTCAATCACAGTGAATTTTGTCTTCATGACCTTGATGCATGCCTGTACATTCAAACTCACAGCCCCTAGGGGCTATCGGCATTTCATTGAACCCAACCATTGGGCTATCAGATGGTTTTAAGTCTTCATTCTTGAGGTTGAGTTCTCTAAAACACCTAATATAAAGGATGTCACACGAGCTGCCCTAATCGATCAATATCCTTTTTACTTGGCACCCTTTCATGAACAGTGTAACCACCAGCGCATCGTTGTATGGTTGTTAAACAATATCTAAGTCATCTTCAGTAAATGATATCATCGGCCCCAAAATTCCACCCAGTTGAGGCCTCTTCCATTGCACTTGATAAACATATTGCAAATGCTTTACCCTTTGGGTCTCCCTCTGGATCTCATTAGCGTTCACCTGGGAGTGGATCATATTAATGACCCAAGATTCCTCAACCCGAGGTGCTACAGGCGGTGGTGGTGGCGGCGATGCCCCGATTGGAGCCTGGTCCAGCTTTGGCCTGTTTTGCTCTTGTCCTTTCTTCATCAATTAGATCCCTCAGATACCTTTGCTTGACAAGATCTTCCAATGCTGCTTCAGGGATCGACATCCCTTTGTCATATGCCCATTGTCCTCGTAGTATGTACATGACTTCATCTAAAACCTCTCCATTGACTCCGCAGGGATTTGTTGAGGTGGTCTGAAGTAGAGTTGTCCCTAATTCTTTCCAAGATCCTATAAATCGAGATTCTAAATATAGTACCGATTGCTTATATAGATTTCAGCCTTAGTTCTCTGTTTCCGCCTTTGTTCCTCTTTGGCGATTGGTTCTGCCTAGGTGAATTATTCTTTTTCTCTTACTTGCTTGTACTTCCTCATTTCGGCTTGTCTTCCTTGGCCCTTGCATACTTCTCAATCCTAGCCATTAGATTCTCCATTGATGGCGGGAGAGTCTTGGCTAAGGATTGCCAAAGTGGGTTATCGTCTTCTAGGTTGTTTTTGAATAAAACCACGACAAGTTCTTGGTTAAAACATGGAATTTGATTATAAACCTCGCAATATCTCTTAGCATAGGCCCTCAAACTTTTGTCAGCATGCTTCTTCATAGACATCAACGAATTAGCCCTCAAAGACTGAATATTGTTAGTGATAAACCAACGCAAACATCTCGACCAAACCATCCCAATTCTTCACCAACCCTTTTGGTAACTTCAAAAAGCAATATGAGGTTATGTCCCCCAATGTTACTGGGAACACTTTACATAAAAGTGTATCGTTTCCACTCCATGACTACATCGCATTAAGATAAAGCCTGATGTGGACATTAAGATTAGACTTACCGTCATGTGTATGGAATTTTGGTATGGTAAACCTCTTCCGTGCTTCAAATGCTTCCAACTTCGAGGAGAATGATGACCTTGGGTTAACCATTGACATAACCTCGGCCACCTTCTTCTTCTTTGGAAGGACAATGCATAAATCCTCCTTTGATCACCTCGGTGCTCTGTTATTAACCGATTTCAGCCCCATCGGTGTATTATTCCTTGTGCTAGGATTCGGCCTCTTGGATTTGTTAAGATTTGACATCTTTTCAGCATTCTGTTCTTGTCCATTCACTTGCTTTGCTTCTCTAATCTGTAACTGTACTTCCCTTTGGGGTTCACCTCTGTCGACATGTACTGATAACCGTGGTAAGCCCATTGACTATCTCCTATTGCGCTGGGCTGACATCTACCCCCCATTCTGAACACCAGCATTGATGATTATGGGTAGAGATGGTGGTGTTAGATGCAAAACTTGAGTTTGTACGAAGAACTTCATCATGGTTTGCAACTTTACTACTTTGTTAAACAAATATTTTACCTCTACATCGCTGTGTAAACATCGATCCTTCCAAATCTGGACATAATTTTTGTTATAATACTCATCTTGGCCCTGATCTTATGCCCTACCATTGCCCTTCTCTAGTCGTCCTCCACCCTTGGATTTCGATCGTTGGTGGCATCATTTGCTTGCGGATCTTTGTGGGATCTCCTGGACCAGGGGGTCCGAGCGGGCCTAATAGTTAGAACCCTTGGTCTAGTTTCACTAGTGCAATGTGAAATAGAATGAGAGTCCAAATTAGGCAAATCTATAGAAAATCCACTAATCACAAGAAATGCCAAAAATGGACCACATCACAAGATTTATTGTCACAACCAAATCTTTTGGGAAACCTAAAAAACTCATGACTCATGCCAAAGGCCACTATCCGTCGTAAGCAAAGTGCCTCAGCTCGAGAACTTAGATATGAGGGGGGGAAGGTTATGAATTGAGCACCCCTACTCACTCGATCAAAGATTGGCCTCTACTAATTCTAGATATGAGATTCATTTCAAGTATATGCTTATGTTTCGATTATTAATGCTAAAATTACTATGTGAAACAAACAAGTATAGGCTAAATCATTTACTTTAGAATGCTTCGATTTCATGCATTTTGAAAAAGAGTTTGAAAAAAGTGCAACTCAAAGAAAAAATGAGTCCACATGTATGGAAGTCAATATTATCCCAACTTAAGCGAAATAACCTCCATCCGCCGACATCCAAAGAGACTAAACATGCATGATCCAAATGCAAAGAAACTAATACAATACATACAAAAAAAAAAAAAAATGTAACTAAAAACTTGGCTAATAACATGTGATATATGAACCATTTTAAGACATGGTGTAGCACACATAATTACATAGGAAGTTAAGAAAATGTGAGATAAAATGAGCCTCGCCTTATTTATGAAAAAAATTGGATACAAAACATGGAAGAATGATGAAATAAAGAAAATATGATGCCAAGATATGGAAAGCTCCAAATAAAAGGGAGATATACATCAAAGCTACAAAAAAGAGATTACTCAACAAGGATAATGGAAGCAACTACTAACTAAAATAAAAGCTAACATGGATGATTCGATTAGCAAAGCTATCAAATGAAAGAGAAAAGCAACAAAACACTACAAGATACTACGTGATAATCATAGAAGCAATCAAATAATGAAGAGAACAAGGAATGAAAATAAGTTAAACCCATCATTCTCACCATGGGAAAGATGAGATGATGGTCTTTCTTGATCACTAATGGATATAGAAAATTGCATGATGATGATGAAAGCAAAATAGGAAAGAGACCAAAATGAGGACTACCATACTCATCATAGAGGGAGGGATGAGATGATAGACTTATTTGATCATCAAAGATATAGGAAATCAATAATGATCATAGAAGAAATAAACATGAAATGAAAACTATGTTAAAAATAATGGTTTTTATAGGCTTATTTTGGGCCAACTTTGAGCCTAATTTTAAGTAGGCCCCAAACGTCTTTTGGGGTGGGTCCGAAGAGATGACGTGTTCCTTGTCGCATGGTAAGTCACATGGTGAAGACGGTTCGTCAAAACCATTTATGAGTGAATCACTTGACATTGTTTTCAGGTTCATAGAATGGACATTAAAGAAGTAAATGTGGGTTTCCTTAAAATGGGTTGTCCCACATTGAAACTTTAAGAAAACTTTTGTGAGTATATAAGCTCTTAGTGTACTAACTTGGGTTGGGCCCCAAGGGGCACTCCAAGTTTGTAGAAGAGAGGAGTTATGGACAAAGTGAACCTTAGCCCAAACCACCACACGTGTGCGCGCCGTTGCCGGCGGAGCCATGGGCACGATTGTGGGTCGGGTCGGTTCTTATATTAATTTTTTTGATAAAATTTCTTTGAATTTTTAATGAAATCAAATTCAAATTTTGTACCAAAAATTGAATTAATTTTCTGTCTATTTTATTTTTCTCCTTCAGCCCAAAATTTCTAACAGGTTAACTGTTGGAAACTACTCATAACTGCTGCGGTTACATAGATAGAAACTGCACAGTTCAAACAAATCAATCTATCTACCAGATCTGTTGAATTTTGGACTGCATCTGTTCATTCAAAATCTACACCTATTCGGTTCAAAATTGAACCTGTTCGGGCAGATTATTTTGCCTATAAATTCTAGCATTATTCCAACATTTGGGGGATCTAAAATTCATCATTTGCTTTCTAGTTTTGCTCTCTTGCATGATATAATCTTCATATTATTTTAGGAAAAAATTCAGAGAGTAAGAACACAGGTTTTGTTTGTCGAACAAATTGTTTGGAGTGCTACTACAATTTGTGAAGATCATTGTATCCTGAAAGATAGACACCATTTATCCGTAAGCAGCGTAGCGGGGCGAATCTGTCTTAAGGACAGAGTGTCACACACTCGACTTGATCTTTTAATTATTTATTCGGTTCGGTAAAAATAAATTCGGTATGTAATTTATTTTATTTATTTGATTTGTTTCAATTTATTTATTCTACACAGAAGATTGTTCCAACAAACTAAACAAGAAGCAAGTTAAAGAAGTGAATATGAATCTACATCATCTCTTATGGAAAAGAGTACATAGATACTCAAATCCATGTTAAGAGTAGATTGAGAGAGTAGATTTCAAATTACTTCTAAGTGGAAGCCATGTTTGGCTTCTATGAAAGTGGAGAGAAAACAAGAGAAAATAGAAGAACATGAAAGAAAATGAGATTGAAATACACTATAATCACCAATTTAAACCCATGGGTCAACCAATTAATATCACAAAACAATCCTAAAGCTCATTAGAATGTAAGAAAGGATTGAATTGCGAAAATTAAACTTGTTTGGATGATGAGAAAATTAGTGAGAAAGTGATGGAAAATGAAAGTAAACAAAACAATTATCAAAACAAGCTATAGGGTAGGACTAGAACCCTCTATACAAGTCCAGAACTAATCTAAATTACCAAAGAAATCAGAAAATGGAGTGTTTGGGAGGTGAGAAAATAAGAAAAAGTGAGAATTCAAGTAATCCAAGCGATCCTATGGAGGGGTGGCTAATTCCCCCCACTATCCACAAGGCCAATAACATGATAATCAATATATAATCTCAAAATTATAATGTTTGGCAAGAGAGAAAAGAAAAGAAAGTGGAAGAGAAAGTGATGAGAAAGTTGGTGGATTTACATCAATTAAGGAATATAAGCCTCTTGATTAGCAATTCATTCCTCTAAGCACTCTCAGATCTTTTGAGTTTGATCCATAATCTCCAGCAACTTGAGCTTGAATCCATGGCCTTCAATGGTGTATGTATAGGTGTATGTATATGTAAAGAGAGAAAATTTGAAGAATTGTAAATTTGGAGAATTTTGGGTGTCTCTAGGCTTAATAAGAATTCTTCTCACTTTTCTCTCTTGAATGAGAGGTGTTTATATAGGCCCTAAGATTGTTGGGTTCGCAATTCGCGTGAGAATTGCGGAGGTGGCACCTCCACATGCATGGGGGGACCATTTCCCCGAAATTGCTTTGTTTCTCGACAAATTTGTCTAGCCCTAAAAAAGATGTCCCACTATCTCTTTTATGTCCGGTCAGCCAGAATATGGTTGGCCAGGCATCAAAATTTTACGACTGAGCTTCTTTTTGTATGGTTGAGGCAATTTTGTAAGGAAAACAAGGTTTTTCAAGAGGATTTTCCCCCTTTCCATTCATTCCTACTTTGTCTTTACTCAGTTACGAAAGTCACAATATTTTGATTTTGAAAGATGAGCTCGAACATTATAAAAATGATTGGATTTAAGCATGGCTAAAGAAAACATTTTGGAGAAAGCCTTTTTAAAGGTCTGAAAACATTTGGCCAAAACGGGTAAAAAGGTTGGGATTGACCTCTAGATAAAGCTCTTTGTTGAAGGGATCGAAGGATTTGCACATTCTGATCTTTCATCATCGGGTGCTTAGAGAAATGAGCCCAAGTCTTAGGGCCGATCAAAATGAGGTGACTACAATCTCTTTCCTGATTTTCTCCGCTGTTCTGGCTAGCTCCCATGCCAAGATTGATGTGAATACTTTATGTCTACTTTTTTAATGGTGAGGAACGGAAAGATTACATTAAAACAAAGATTAAAATATGAGCATTTAATTATTTGACAATTAAAAATGAATGACTAAAGTGAAATTCAAATGAAACTTTGATGGTGAAAATGTGATTTATCCAAAAACAAATACATGGAAAAATTAATATATAGGTCCAAATTTATTTTAATACAGTGTAAGTTACATTTAAAATAATTTTGGGTCACATATTAAATTTTTCTGTGTTTCTTTAAAAAAAATTCTCCACGTGTAACATTACTGATTAATAAAATATTGTGATGGGAAAATGTGTCCTTTTAAATTTAAGAGTAAATTATACCAATAGTTTTTATATTTTGTTGCTTATGTCAATTTGGTCCATACATTTTCAATTAGCTCAATTTTGACCCTTAATTTTAGATTTTGTGGCAATTTGGTTTAATTGATAAGTTTGTTAGGTTTTTTTGATGGAAAATAATCACTAAGTTGATTGAGGTTAAGTTATTAAATTGATCGAGTTTATAATTTTGACCTTGAAAGCATTACACATGCCGCTTATGTGCGCATTTGTCATAAAAAAATGCTAACAATTGAAATCAATTGGACCAATTTGAGACAAAGTAAAAAAATTCAAAATTGAGTAAATTGAAATTACAAAGACCAAAATGATAGAAGGGTTAAAGTATAAGGTCTAGCACTGTAATTTGCCCTAAATAAAGAAAAGTAAAGGGAGGAAAAAAATAAAATAAAATAAAGTAAATTACACTAACCTCTCATCAGATTTAAAAATATATATATATATATAGTTGGGGTGTTTGGGATAGCTATTAAAACAAATTATAAATTATAACTTAATCAATTATAGATTATAGCTTTAATTAGAAATTGTTAATTTATTTGGTGTAACTATTGAATTACAGATTTAAGTTGGTGAATAATGTTTGGTAAATAAGTTGCGAAATAGTATTTTGATGTGTAAATATCATTTTTACCTATGTTAATTGTAAATTGAATCAACCTTTGTTAGTTGTTATGAATTAACTTTTATTTTTTTGTTATTCGCTACTAGTCCACATTTCTTATTAAAAAAAAGTTGATCCACAGTCTATTTGGGCATTTTTCTATTTTCAAAAAATAAAAAATCTGAAAGTATAATCGTAAATTAACATGTCCACAGTAGAAATTGATAATCAGAAGTATGAGATGGGCAGTTTCTCATAATTAGCTTTTTTTTTTTTAAGTTAAAATAAGGTGCTAGAATCAGAAACTGTTTGAAATAAGTTTAACCAAACAGTCCAAAATAGTTTTTCCAAAGTTAGAATCTATAAGTTGGCCAAAATAAACCACACCAAATACCCCAAATAAGCCTTACAATTTTGATATAATTATACTGATCTCCCTTCTAATAAGGTTAAGTAGGTTAAGTGAATCGAAATTAATGAAAATATTGTGAAAACACAAAAATAAATAACAAAAGTATACATTTTCGTATAAAAGAGATGACAAAATTATTTTTTTTCTTCATATAATTAATAAATTATTTATGAAAAGAAGATTAAGTGTTATATAAATTAAAATTATAAAGGAACTTCATGTAATTATGTTAAAATTATAAAATTTATTGTATTTTTTTTTCTAAATGAGGTTAGTGTAATTTAGACCAAGTTTGACAAGTTGTAAAAAAATCAAAAAGTTAAAAAGTTACTCAAAAAGTTAAAAAGTTATCACTATTTACCAAAAGTCAAAAATTACGGCTGCACAACTCTCAATCCTAATTTTCTCCTACACACTAATTTATACAATTTTTTAATACACATTTTTCCATAAAAAGTCAAAAAGTTAACCCAAACAATCATATTTTTTTCCTCAACTTTTTAGTATAAAAAGTCAAAAAGTGCACTTATTTAGGACATCCCAAACAATCCCTTACCCCAAAAAAAGAAAGTATAACAAGGAAGGAATATTTTGGATCTAATATTACTCTTTTGGGAAGACAAATGGGTCCCAAGGATTGAAATTTGTGTCCCCTAGTTGAGAATTTGAAGATCATGAATACCTAATTCTAGATAATTGTTGGGAGGAATTGAAAAGAAATGATGTTTGATTTTTCTTTTTTTAAGAATGAATGAAAGAGATATATATAATCCCTATTTTACATGAACAAAGGAAACAGAAAATAGAATTAAAATAGAAAAAAAAAAATTAGATCAAAAGATAAGTTAGGTGCACGTTGTTTTCGACCTAACATGTTGAAAAAGTGTTGCTAATTCAGTTCACCCACCCAACCAAATCAAATTAACACCATGTTTGGTGTAATTTATAAAGTTACCTATAATTTTTTTATTCTACAAATTTGTGTTTGATTGTTTGGTAAATAGTTTTTTGCCTACGTTAAAGACAATCGATTTTATCCACTCAAAAAAAAGACAATCGATTCATCCTACTAACATGTCTTTTGCTCGATATGAGAGAAAAAAATAAATTAAACAAGTTAAAAAATTAATTATTAAAAATAAAGAGAAAATATGCTCTTATTTTTTGTTTTTTTATTATCAATTTTTACCTTGTAAGAAGTTTTATATTCTAAGCTTTGTATCCTATGTAAATGGAGTTGGGCATGATTTCCCTCCCCCCCCCCCCCCAAAAAAAAAAAAAAACCCATCGATTAACGATTATAGACTACCTTAAATTAAATTAGTTAATATTTACTTTTACTATTACATTTCCTTTTTTTATGGTATTCATTCTATATGATAAAACCACCTTATTATGTTTACTCTCAAATTTGTGTTCAATTAGTACTATTTCTATCATTTCACCATTGAAAAATGTTAAGACCTTTGAAATATTGCCCTTATATTCACTCCAATGACAAGAATTATTAAGGCTATTTTAGAAAGATGGTTATAATCAGCTTTTGGTTAAAAGTTGATTATAATCAGTTTTTTATGAGAGAGGTTCCGAAAAGACCCTGAATGTCAATTGTTGATTTGTTTAGAAATCAACCACGTAAGATTCAAAATGATCTTTTAATTTATAATATTACTTTTCACATGTATATTTATTTTTTAGAAAAATGATAGATACCCTTAATAAAACCACCTTATTTTGTTTACTTTTCACATGATTAAATATATGATAAATTAAAAATTAACACATATTATATTATATTATTGTGGATCAAACTATAATTTTTTTTTAAGGTCAAACGTTTTTTTAATTTTTTTATTCTACCTTTTCTAATTTAACACGCATTCTTTTCTAATCTTATTGCACAATGCACCGACCATATCAAAAAGTATTCAAAGCTCATACTTGCCACGTGATTTTAGTCAATTATTTTATTTATTTTTTTTTTTACTCAACTATTTCTCACCAATATCAGACCCTCTGTTGATTGGAGCACTAGTCTCAATCTACTTGTGTTTCTTTTTTCTTTTTTTTTCTTTTTTTTACATAATAGGCCATGGAGAGAGAATAATCTTACTGAGACAAGCCTCAACATTTTAAGATAACAATTTATATAATTATTGAGAGTAATTAACTTGTATTTGCAAACTAACTTATAATACATCAAATTAGATGAAATTTTGGTGTTAAAAAAAAAAGGAAAAAAAAAGAGAGATATGAAAATTGCTCATGATCAGTTTTGAAGAAAATAGTGATAGACTATTAACTGTTATAGTTGAGCTGATTTATAATTATTATTATTATTTCGTTGCCTATCTTAGAATAATTTTGAAGTCATTTTAATATTTAAGGGTTAATTACACTTATCATTTTTATAATTTTATCAAAATTTCACTTTGATCCCTTCATTTTCAATTGTAAGAGTAAACCCTCTACGCTTGCCGTGTGCTTGCATATGATTACACTTTGTTTTCTGTGTCAACCTAATTGGGATTGGATGTTGTAGCTATGATACTTTGAGCACTTGTCTTTCTTTATTGATGTGTTGTGTTTAATGTTTTACATGTACATTGATTATTATCAATAAAGTTTTTTTTTTCTGCTGATTTAAAAAAAAAAAAAAAAAAAAAAAGTCTAGTAACAATATCACCCTTCTATCTATCTGCTGTTAAAAAGGTTAATGGAACTTGTCATCTAAAGCATATGTGATATTTTTTTGGTCTCATTATAATATTTATACTTTTATCAAAATCTCACTTTAGTTCTTACATGTTCACTAAAAATTTTCCTTTACTCCCTCCATTTTTAATTTTTGTTAACTTTATTAATGGTAGATAGACGTAAGGGTAAAATAGTAACTTGACTTAAAATGTGGGGGGTTGACTTTTACAATTAAAAGTAAATGAACTAAAGTGGGATTTGTAGTTAAAGTGTGGGGGTACTAAGTATAATTTATTCAATATTTAAATAATAAGGTCTCGTTTGACAATATCACTTTTTAGCTTAAAAGTTAAGTCACTAAAAAAACTAAAAAGTCAACAACCTATATCAAAAAGTCAAATATTTCATTTTCTCTCTACTTTTTACACATTTTTTCATAAAAAATATCTCAAACATACTAGTTTTTTTTTTATCATATTTTAGCCAAAAAGTTACTAAAAAAGTATATTCCCAAACAAGGCCTAAGTATGAAACGTTATAACTATTTTTTAACTGATCTAAAGATTTTTGTGGTTAACTAAAACATCACATAAAGAGTTGTAAGAAATTAGCTCAATAAATTAAAAAATAATTAATCTAATTGATAAAGATCAATAAACTTTGATCATATGAGTGGAGAGATTAATGTTTGGGTAAACTACACTTCGCACCTGTGCATTAAATCTCATTTTGATCTCTGTACATGAAATTGTAATAGTCAACCGCTTGCATTTCTAGCCAAGTGTCAATATTCCCCTTCTATTACTTCATTGTTTAAGTATTTTACAAAACTCAGTCATGCGACTACGAAATGAAGGGAAGAGAGAAAATTCATCCCTATCTTCTACCAATGCACACTTTCCATGTGATAAGTATGCAAGAGTCATATAATACAATATATAAATATATATATTCATATGCTGAAAATAGGGACGATACGAAGATGCAAGAAAATAGAGTTTTTGAAATAAAAAGGGCAGCAAGAAACTGAGCTTTGTGATTTCAATTTCTATAAAACTCTAGTTCATCTCTTTAATCATTCACAATATGTATTTTGTTTTAGTGAAAAATAGTCATAATTTGATGTAAATTTTAAGATGCAATGTGTATAGGCGGGAAATAGAGATGATTTTTCTCTTTTACTCTCATTTCATAGTCATGTGATTGTCATATTATTGACTTATATTAAAGACTTATACGGTGGAGTAACAAAAGAGGGACATTGACATTTGACCAGAAGTACAGAGGGTTGATTGTTACAATTTCATGTGTAGGAACCAAGGTAGGATTTTGGTGTAAAGTGTATGGGTGCAAAGTTCTTAAAAATAATAATAAAAATTAGTTGGGAGCACTTCGAAAGAGATAGAGATAGAGAGAGCGTGCTAAGTTACTAAAGCTAACAAAGAAAATACTTTTTGACCCAATCAAGAAAAAATTAAGGATACATCTCTCTACATGTTCGTGAGAGAGTTTAAAGACACTGAAAATTTGTTTGCTAGTTAAAGTTCCTAGAATTTCAAATTTCAGAAGAATAAGGACAAAGTAAAACATTAATGATCCAAAACTAACCTTATTGTAACATTCTGGAAAAGGAGGAACTGCTCAAGCAATGAATCGGGACAACCAGTATCTCCTTTGCAAGTTTGAAATTCTAGAAGGATAATTTGTTTGCTCGAGTGATGAAGTCACCGCTTGAGCGGTATTCGCTCTCACACCGCTTAAGCTCAGTATTGATTGCTCGAGTGGTCTTTTTGGGTTTCGCCAATTAAAAGTCACTTTTCACCCTACTTTTTATTTTTCCTTTCTCTCCCTCTCTTCTTGTATGAGAAACCCTGGCCACAAACCTTTGATTTCATATCTTTTTACTAAGAATCCATCCAAAATCTTGCATTAGAAGTGAAGAACAAGTGAAAATCAACCTTTTCACTGATTGGATCACTTTTTCTCCTGGTTCTCCTTGGGTCTTCACCTTGTTAGCTCTTATTCTTGAGGTAGGGGTACTTTTAACTTAATATATCTATGATTTGAGATGTATATGTTGCACTTTCTTAGTTATATTTATGTATGAGATGATTGGGTTGTATTAAATGGGGTTTGATGCATTAAAAAACAGTTTTTACTCAAACTTTTGAAAGATTTTGAGTAACTATGAATGATAATGGCTCTTGATGATAAGTATTTGTTCTAAAAATGCAAGAGAGAGAAAAGTCCCAATTTTATTCAAACCCTAATTTTCAACTTTGCTCTAAAAATGAAGTTTTATTCAATTGGGCCTTAAATCATGAAATTGAATTCATGTTTAGTCTAAATGTGTATGTATTTAGATTTTGAAACATTTTGGAAATGTTCATTGTGATGGGGGAAAATTGGGTATGTTGGAATGTGGAAATTAGAAGTTCTTTTGATTGTTGATTATGTTCAATCCTTGTTGAAGCATTGAATAAATCTTAGGTAAATTGAGGCATTTACAAATTCATACATCATGCTACATTTTCATGATCTTGTTCCATGATTATTACAATCTCTTGGATATTTGTAAATGTCGAAAGGGGGTAAATATCGTATGAGTCCGAGTAGTTGAGCTAGGTTTTGGAAATGAGATGAGTATTGTATTGGTATTTGCATGGGGAGTCAAAATGTTCAATTACCTTGTCTTGAGCTTATCGTTAGACAAATGTGGAAAAATATTTTTGGGTGTCCACTGGTCCCAGCGTATTTAGAGTCGACAAATATGGAAGAAAAATGTTTTTAAGTGCCCATCGCCCTATCATATTGAGAGCTGGAAAATATAGGGATATTTTCAGTATACAAATCTATATATATGTATTATTTTTGATTCTTGCTTGGGACTTCATTGCGTATTTACCGTCTAAGATTGATGATGAGATTTTAAATGGCAAGTTGTGCATTAAACATCATTTTTTTAAAAGAGAAAAGCATAGATTTTATCTTGACACGTGCATAGTATGATCATATCCATTTCAATCATTTATATACTTTGTTAATGGTATTCCTATTGGGTATTAGCTTATCCTAAATCTAACAAAACTTTTAAGACTTGATGGTGTGACTTTGCCAAAGTGACAAGAAAGTAGAGATTTTGAATGGAGTATATTTGAATGTTGTTTGTTTTCAAATGTCATTTCTCACTTTATGTTTTTATTTTATTTCTCTATTTGTTGATTTGTATGTTGTTGGTTAGTTTCACCAGTTTTGGTCAATGGAATTTCACTATATTTTGACTATATTTGGTTAGTGAAATTTCACTAACTTTGTGAAACTTTGTTTGGTTTTGGTTAGTGACATTTCACTAAATTTTTAAGATAGTGAAAATTCAATTGACTTTCAATTTTTCAATTTTAAGCACTTAATGAAATTTCACTAACTTAATCTAAAAGTAAAATTTCATTAAAGTAAATAAAAAGAAAAAAATCCGTGTCCTAACATGTAAAAAGTTGATTCAAATATGTAATTTTTAGCAATTAATTGAAAACTTTTATGTTTCTAACAATGAAATTTCATTAACTTAGCATAGTGAAATTTCATTTCGCAGAAGACTCACTGAAAATAGTCATCGAAAAATTTCACTTTTTTGGAAACTAACAGGATTTTTTTTTTCTTTCACCAAAAAATGGTCACCAACAACCATGGCTAGTCACTGGAAAGTTGTCATCAACAGTTAGAGGTGGCAATGATAGTTGGAGATAGTAGAATAATGAAAGAATGGTTTTGTCTAGAAAAAAGTTAAGTGTTTTTAAATCATTACATTTTAATTGTCCTTAAACTAATACAAAATATTTTTAGAGACCTGAATAGAATTTATTTTTATTTTTATTTTTTATTTTTAGATCTCTACTAATATTACTTTAGAAGAATAAGGACAAACAATTTTCTAGTAGTAGTTTAGGTTCTCCAACAGACATGGTTAACCATTTTGGACAAAAATAGCCCCTATAGTTAGTTATCTTTTATATTGCTTAAGTGATTTCAAAACTTTAAAATTTAATAACTTTTGATTTACGTCTCTATTTTTTGTAAAATTTATATTTTTAGATTTCTATTGAAAAGATCTTTCAAACAAGATCTATGAGTAATATGAAATTTTGAAGAAAAAAAATTTATGAAATTTTACTCTGTTCGTTGTTATGTCACAGTGAAATTTTTTTGACTTACATAATGAAATTCCACTCAGAGAAAGAGAAAAACATAGAGACAAAGAATTTTTTTTCAACACAGAGAAATTTCGTGTTTCAACACAAAAAAATACAAAAACACAAAGAAAATAATAGGAAGAGAGAGAGAGAGAGGAGGTGAGAGAAAAGATATTTAAAACTTCTATATCAAATTTGTGCCCAAATTGGCGATAATGAAACAAATTGACCAAAGAGAAAATTAAACATGCTAGATCTATGCGAAGATCGGTGAGAGACTGTTGGTGGTGATGAATGATGATAGTTAGGCAACAATGGTAAATGGCAGAGTGTCGGTAGATGTGGTTGTGAGAGAGAAAGTAAAAGAATGAATGCCAATAGATGAACGTTGCTGGATGTGGTAACGACGTTGAAGATTCAGTTAAAGTGGTACCGTAGATAGATTGTGAAGAAAGAGATAAACGACCGGTGAAAAATTAGAGAAAAAAATAAGGTTTATAGTATTAAAAGGGCGTTTTGATCCGTGTATGTTAAAGTTTGTTCTTATCTTTCTAAAATTTTAAATCTTAGTGACCTTAGCTATCCAACTAATTTTTGTTGTTCTTAAACTCTTACACAAACATATATGGAGGATCTCTCCCTAATTTCTCCATTTAAAAATACATCATTATTATAATAAATAATAAATATTGAACACTTTATGTCTAATTAATTATTTTGTCATATGAAAATTTAAAAATGATAAAATTAGAAAAAGAAAATGATGCATATTTGACAAACTTTATTTTTAGGGTAAATTATAAATACACTTCTTGACATTTGTTTTCAATAATAATTATTAGTGATTTTGAAAATTATATCATGCCTCTTAAAATTTCTAATCGCATAACTCTTAAGTCAATTAATAATTTTTAATGATATTTTCAAATAATAATTTTGATAATTTTATCATTATATAAGAAGATAGTTAGGGATTTCATATTTTTTGTCAATTCTGTTAAATGGCAAGTTCTTATAACGGATAATTGTAATTTTTAAAATCACAAAAGGAATATATATTTTAGGCACTAAATTTATAATTTATCTTTATTTTTATAATGAAATTTATATTATATATCAAAAATTCCAATGTACACTCTTTTAAAAAAAAAATAAAATAAAATTGATAGTGACCCCTAATTTGGCTTTAAATCAAACAAATTTTTTTTTTCTTCTTTGCGTTAATTGTGCCATTTCACAACTCTCAGCTGCAATTTCTGTAACCATCTCTGTGTCTCTGTCTGTGGCTCCAAACATTAAAAACGCACGGTGGCCGAGACGTTTAACCGCTAAAAACACAGCCACAGCGAGTGCGAACAACGAAATTTTCTCGGAAAGAAAATTAGAAGGAAATTTTCCGGGAAAATTTGTGAGTTCACTCCATTCACTTGCCAATTCCATTTCAGATCTGTTGTTGATTCTCAAGCCAAATCTCGAACTCGTCTCTATCGATAAAATCTATATGTGTTCGTTAGAGATGTTCCGATTACAGCAAGAGAAGATCAGAAAACGACAACTTTGATTTCTATTTTCAATCGATTGAAACGATTCTAGGGTTTTTTATTCTATGGCCGACGCGCTCTCTGTGATTCCTCCCGCCGTTCTCCGAAACCTCTCCGACAAACTCTACGAGAAGCGGAAGAATGCTGCTCTTGAGGTACTATTTTTGCACTCACTAGAATTTTCTATCTCTTTTGTGTCTCAATTTTTGAGTTGATCATCGTTCTAAGGTTTTTGGTGGCTTGATTTTGGGTGAATGAATGTTTGATGATTGTGCAGATTGAAGGAATCGTGAAGCAGCTTGCGGCGGCGGGAGAGCACGATAAGATTACGGCCGTGATAAATTTGTTGGCCAATGAGTTCACATACTCGGCACAGGTGAATCACCGGAAAGTAAGTAGCCAGGTTTGAAAACTAGGGTTTTACTATATATATAGTGGTGTTCTATGGTTTTGGGGAAACACTATGGTAGCCACCCCTGAAAGGGTGTGTACCATATGCAAGATTCTTTCTGAGTCCTATCTTAAAAAAATATGTCATAACATAACTAAAATAATGTCACAACGAATAACTTTTAACACAAAAATGGCATATCTAAGGGTGCATATGGGACATGCCTTTGAAGGGTGTGTATATTAGAATTTCCATGGTTTTGGTATTGATGTTTTGAATTTTGATTTTTTATTTATTTTAAGGGAGGATTGATTGGACTGGCTGCAGCCACTGTTGCTTTGACTGGTGAAGCTGCTCAGCATCTTGAGGTATGGGAGGTTTGGAAAATATACAAAGTTGTTTATGTACATGTTGTTTTTTTCAGTGGAACAGCTTATACCCTCCAATTTGTTAATGCTTAAGTTTTAGAATTTTAGTATATGTCTTGAATAACATAGGCCAAGTGAAAAATCCCTTTTGATTCTTTCAACCTGAATTTATTTATCGGGGATTGATCTTATTTTGTTTTGGTGAGGCCTATTCATAGCTTTTCTGCGGCTGAGAAAGTAACCAGGAACTTTTTGGAACTTTTCCTATCAATTATGTTGACAAATTAGGATCCCTATCTACTTGAAGCCTCAAAACTTTACTAAAAAATTGGAAAGGTACAACAATACAAAATATAGATACATTTGACACTAGGAACTTTCATAAATAAAATGCTTTCAGCAATCTTAGGTGGTAAGCATCAAGTTTAAAAGCTACGTTGTCTTCTTCCAATTCACATGAAGTTTAATCTATTTTAGGTTGAATGCTTGTCATACCAAGTTGCATTAATTGCCTCTTGTTGGAGAAGTTGTCTCTTGTTGGAGAAGTTGTCTCTTTGAATTTTGCAACTGAAGGTTTGACAAAGATTGTCATATTATCATGATAATCTCCACATCATTAAATTTAAAGTGATCTCCCTTTTGTCCTTGATCTTGTAGAGCAGTGTTACCTAAATTTTTTAGAGATGAATGCATAACTTGAGGCGTTTAATCACTCATGAGGTGAGGCGTAAGTTTTCAGGCGTCGAGGTGTAGGTGTTTCAAATTTTAAATGATAATATTTAGTAAATAAATTAAATATTTTAAAATAGTAAAAATTAAATATAAAGCTGTAAATACTTTTTTCCTTAAGGCGTCGAATATTTCACTGCAAAGAATGAAGCTTGCCTTCTTTGAAAGTGAAATTGATATTCTTAACTTTAGTAATTGAGCCTCACTTGAGCATTAACTTTGTGTTTTTATTTGATTGGTCATTTACTTAATTTTTTCTACAGAACATAGTTGCAAGAAGGATTCTTTCTTATTTTTTTGTTTTTTATATTTAAACCATCTTCTAGACTAAGTTTAATAAGAGCCTAAGGCAGCCTCTTCATATGCATAAGGCAGCCTCTTCATATGCATATGACTCATATGCTTATGCCCAAGTCGCACCTACAGTGCATGCCTCAGACTGTCATGCACAAGCTTTTAAGGAGTATAGCCTAAAAATCAAAACCTTGATGCGTTTTTACCTTAGCCTCAGGGCAAGGCGAGTCTCAGTGAAGTTTTTCAAATTTTTTGTGTTACCAATGCCGATATATGATCATGAGGTAGACGAAGGTAACAATGATGTGGTATATGTGAGTATGGGGCCCTTTTCGGTTATTCTAAAATTCTTGGACGGGCTCACAAGTTGCTAGGAAAGATTTTGACATCAAATTGAAGTAATCCACTAGCAATTCAAAATAAGAAAATAAATAATATTTTATTTGCAAGGAGAAAGAGATAGAATTGAATAAGGGTGAAGAAATAAGAGTATGGGGCCCTTTTTTGTTATTCTAAAACTTCAAAACCATTCATCTAGGATTACCTAACTTTGTTGTTGATTTATAGAAGGTCCACTAATGCGACTTGACCCAGACAACCTTCTTGATCTTCTGGACACACGAAGCTCTAGGTGTCGATCTTTGTTCTTGAATGGCTCCGATTACCCAATCGGCCTTGGCTATAAAATGAACAATGCAAAGACATGCAAGGTTTTTTGTTTTTTAAGGGTTTTTAGAAAACTAACTCAAGAATATTCTCTCACGAACGTCAGATTTATCGCTAAGAATTATTGTTGAGTTTTCAAAATTTGGCTATGAAAAACAATAGTTAGAATACTGAAAAATAGGTTGAGGGGATTTATTTATATAAAAACAACTTTTAAAACCAACTCAACTAAGGATTTGTGAAAAACTATACAGGTGATTGATCGCACTTAAGGAACAATTGATCACATCATAAAATTATCAATCGCTGTCTATTTTACCAAATTTTTTGCCGAGTGATCGCTTAGGGATCGATTGCAAGTTGATCTCTTGCTTCTGTTGAAAGAGAGATCGAATGGTGATCGATCGTGTTTTAAGCACTTTCTTATGCTGAAAGAGCGATCAATTGCATCCCAAAGGGATTGATCACTTTGCGTAGCTGAGTCCATATTGACCATGTTTTTCAATAAAAGGTTTTTGTATCTTTTTCAAACACTATTTTTGAGAAACTTTATGCAACAAAACATATATGCAAGCTTCACCTGAGCTGGTAATGGAGCAAAGCTTTGAACTCGGTGTGCCAGACTGATTGGGTAAGGCTTAAGAAGTATGGACATGGACATGTGATGCAAAACATACATGATATGCAAATTTTCAAAAAGTATAGGACATGACACGTAGAGGACACATGCAAAATATATAATTTTATATATTTATTATGTCATATACAAGGATAAATAATTATATGTCATGAATATCTAAAAGATAATAAGTTTTAAAGTCTAAAAGAGGAAAATTGATATAAATTGATATTGTTTTTGTTTTTGTCATTTTATTCCAAGTTATTTTATTCAAACTTGTAACGTGTTTCTTGTGTGCCTAAGTGTTGGGAAGTGTCCGATGAGTGTCATGTCTTGTCAGTGTCGACACAACATGTTACCTTCTTAGATGTGTCAGTGCTTCTTAGGGTATGACAAATGACCGGAATACTTGCACACATCTAAGACAATCCATTACAACCAAATTTTGTCCACAAAAATTGTCAATACAAAATATTCTGTTACAAGATGAACTTAGTAGTAACATTCAAGAAGATATCTTTTGGTGTATGCTATTTGTTTGTGATATAATCTTAGTTGACAAAACAAGAGAATTGAGTGAACTTTAAGCAAGAGTTATGGAGAAATATTTTAGAATCTAAGAGTATAGGTTAAGTAGGATTAAAAATATATAGAGTGCAATTTTAGCAAAACTAGAATGGGGATGGAGTAAAGTAGAACTTGATGGGTATGAGGTAATATTTTCGAGATCTTGGATAATTGTTTAAAAAGATGGCGAAATGAGGAGGATGTGACCTATAGTGTCACGACACAAGCCTGCCCCTAAAAGTTTGGATTATGACCGGTCAGTAATCGCTTGATTACTTACGGCCTCAGACAGATTACAAAGAATTTATCATAACGGGGCCTGAGCGAAGCAAATAAAATAACAGAACGTCCATTGAGCAGTGCTTAAATACCAGGATCTTAAAACATCATGTCATTTATAGAGAGTTTACATGCACAGTTCATATAAATACAAGTCCAAGTCATGTATATACAAAGAGTTAACAACCTAAAATTTACATATAAACCAAGTGTTCAATAAAAGCCACTGAAGACTTAGCAAAAATGTAGCATCGAAGGAACTCCTCAAAAAGACAAAAGGCTCCAACTTTGGAGTTTAACAAAATAGGTCCATCAAAAGTTTCCTGAATTATGTTCTAAAAATCATGCTAATCATAACTGTAAAGTCAATTTCGGTTTATCGCGCCTATAAGGCTTTCAATTTCCAGTGCAAAGGTTGTAATTTCAATAGATTTTCTCTTAACTAACAGATATAAGTTTATAAACATGTAATTCACACATTTAAACATGGAATTTCACATCAAGCACATGAGCACACATATAATGAGGGAATTAAAGCATATGAAGCATATGAGAGAGTCGGGTTATTAAATATAGATTTAGGGAGGGGTGCATGAAGTGGAGTGCATCAGGGTGTTGTGTGATTGTAAGATTCCTATTAAATAAAAGGGGAAATTTTGTAGGGTTGCTATAAGACCTTGCTACAATATATGGTATTTGAATGTTGGACTATTAAAGATAAAACATGTTAAAAAATGAGTATAGCTAAAATGAGAATGTGTAGAGGGAATAATTCGTGTAAACAAATTTACGCCCTTTCTAACACTCCTTTTTAGTACACTTACATTTATAAAAAATAAATAAGTAAAAAGAAAAAAAGAAAATGCTGAGATGGATGAGCGATGTTCTAATCAAAGATAAAATAAGAAATGAATCCATTAAAAAAGAAGTTAGAAGTGATTACTGTGTCTGTAAGTAGTGATTTGATCCACGTGGCGGGTGATAAAAGAAATAGAGAAAAGTTTAGGAGTACTTGGGTTGTGGTGATATGAAAGGACATGGCTATCTTAAACATAGCTGTCAAATCAGGATTCAAATCGTGAATCGAAATGGCCTCGTACTGAATCGCAAATCGAATCGAATTGTGAATCGTAAAGATTCAGTCACTTTTCTAAATTACTTGAAAAAATATATTTACGTACTTGGATGTTAAATATATCTTATGAATATGAAATATTTAGACTTAAATCAATGAAAATGTTGTTTTGAATGATGATCATGTAGTTTAATAGGTAAGAAGTTAACAAAGGTTCCAATGTAAGATCACCGTCTTACCTTTTCCTTTTTTTAGATATTTCTTATCAACCATTCTTAATAAAGACAATAAACAAAGACAAACTCTTAATTTCCAAAGTAACAATAATTTAACAACGATATTAATATTTGGACAATAAGCATACATACTTTTTCCAAGTAACAATGACTAAATAATTAGAAAATATTATTTAAGATCTTTCATTTTAAAGTCTAAAACATTTTAAAATATATAACTGACCTCACCCACGTAATATGCAACTATATTTAATTTAATAAAATAGCAATAAATAATTTATGGTGCAAGTTACATTAATCTTAAACATCTTTAGAAGATATATGATGATTATTTAAAGGAAAAAAAATAAGAATAAAGATTAAAAGTATGTTGTTTCTGACTGAATCTGATTCGATCCAATTAAAAACTCTATGATCGCTAAAATAACAAATCATGTATATATATTAGTTATTTTGGTACTAAACGCTATTAAAGTTGTATTATGCCATTTTCAATAAAAACATAGAGAAAGAAAAAGTAAAAAATATGTCGGTCTCGATAGTTTCAAAGATTGCATGAATCGTAAAAAGTGAATCGAATCGTGAATCGATTGTGAATCATGTGATTCACTTCCAAAATAGATTCACCCGTAGATTTGTATCGATTTTGTGAAAATGGTGTATCGAATCGTGAATAGAATCGCCAATGATAAGATTCTAATAATAGAGATTATGACATTTCTAAGAGAAATAGAAATTTGTGAATTGAATTTGTCTCAAAAAGCACCAACTTGAGCATGGGTAGTTAGAAAGTTCATCAGAAGTAGCAGCCTGCATTTTTGTGTATGTTATAACTGTAATTATTCTTCTGTAATTTCCAAACACTGAACTGATTGTGCCAGTGCCACTTGTTGAGTTGGCCATTGGAGGTGGACCACATGATATTGGGCCTTTTCTTTTAAGTTGAGATCATCTATTTGTTTAATTGTTATCAAGTTCCCATGAAGAATTTCTAGCTTGGGAATATTTTGTTTGAAATGTGAATTGTTTTCTGAAACCAATTTGAGGGGACAGATGGTGTTGCTCCAAGCAAAGTCCTTTTTATGCCCATGGTTTGGGTAGCCATGATGTTATTCCTTGTTCTCATGCATTTACATCTGTTAATAGTATATGAACCTTTTGGTCCCTTTTGCACCAATAAAGAACTTTCATCTGTTTCATGTCATTTAAGTACTGGTAAATTTTATTTTCGTTGGAGTATTAAAGCGCATTCCAGTTCTTACCCTGAAAATAGTTAAATATTTTGTTAATTGCCAAATATTTCTTTTATCTTTTTTTGTTTTTGATTTTTTTGTTTTTTTTCCTTGGGCTATTTTGTTTAAATTTTTCCTTTCTGATGCATTCTACCAGCAAATTGTTCCACCTGTGCTGAATTCCTTTTCCGATCAAGATAGCAGAGTTCGTTATTATGCTTGTGAAGCTCTATATAACATTGCAAAGGTGAGAATGAATTGGGGATTTTTATTGTGCTTGTATTATTTTTATTGTACTGATCTCCTTGCTTCTTTCCAGGTTGTCAGGGGAGACTTTATTGTATTTTTCAATAAGATCTTTGATGCCTTATGCAAGCTTTCAGCAGACTCAGATCCCAATGTTCAGAGTGCTGCTCATCTTTTAGATAAACTTGTAAAGGTGACCATTAGTTCTATATTTATTTGGGCTTTATTTATTTATTTTTTTCTGATGAATATGCTTTTTAAATTAATTATGCTTTTAATTATTGGGGGAACAGGATATTGTCACAGATTGTGATCAATTCAGGTGCTCCATCTTCTCATTCAAGTTTCAGATCTGTCTATCATGAGTTAAAGGTTCTAGGAAGAGTTATTTATTTTTCGTTCTATAACTTTGTCATATTGTTTCTTGATTTTTCATTTCAGCATTGAAGAATTTATACCATTGCTGAAAGAGCGTATGCATGTCCTAAATCCTTATGTCCGCCAATTTTTGGTAGGATGGATCACTGTCCTAGATGGTGCTCCAGAAATCGATATGTTGGGTTTTCTTCCCGATTTTCTTGATGGTAAATGTTCATAGCTCAGAACTTGATAGACTCATGTTATGCAGGCTCAAGTTCTTTGGCAGCAAGTACATATAATCCACACTCTCTGATGAATTTCAGGTTTGTTTAACATGTTAAGTGATTCCAGTCATGAAATTCGGCAACAAGCTGATTCAGCACTTTCTGAGTTTCTTCAAGAGATCAAGAACTCTCCAGTAAGATCTCTGCTCTGATGGAATATAGAAACTTTCTATTGAATACTAATATCTCTGGTAGTAATCTACCTGGTTTGAATCTAAATGAAGAGTAATTTTATTTTATCTTATTTTTTTTAATTTTATTTTTGGTTGTTTCACAGTTGGATGAGAGACAGTGAACCCATTCCTCGATACATTCTTGGACTTCAGAATTATTTTTTCCCAAATTTTGTATAGGACTATTAGCTTTTATATAAAGTTTGTACTTGGTATCAGCCAGTTTTTAAGCACATTATATTGAAGTACTTTTGCATATAATTTTTCCTCCACTGCCTAGCCCATTGCTTTTTTCTTTTTTCCCTTTTTCTTTTTCTCTTTCAATGAATTATGATAAGCAGTGAGTACTTATGGATATGATGGTGGGCATGTATAAACTTTTGACTTGATGAAGAATAGCATTGAAGTTATTCTGGATATTGGAAATATTTTAAGACAAACAATTTTTATCTTTCATTAGTAATTTTCTGACTTGAGCAGTGCTACTCTTGAAGTCTGTAGATTATGGTCGAATGACTGAAATAGTGGTACAAAGGGCAGCTTCCCCAGATGAATTTACTCGCTTGACTGCTATCACTTGGGTAAGGTTGCTGATGCTTATGATCATTGAACAAATTCTTTTCTTCCATATTGACGTGGTTTTTGGCCAATCCTGTTCTTGTGACTTTCTGGGCACATAAACAAAGTTTATTCCATTTTATGAAGTGTTTTGGTATTCAGATGATCTAAGTGTGACCTTTTCTGTGCAGATAAATGAATTTGTAAAACTTGGTGGGGACCAACTTGTTCCCTATTATGCTGATATTCTGGGAGCTATTTTGCCCTGCATATCTGACAAAGAAGAAAAAATAAGAGTTGTAAGTTGACTTGCTCTTCCCTTTCATCTCTAATACTATCTTTATCATCTCATTTTCTTTCTTTTTTGTTCACAATCTCCCTTCAGGACAGAAACAACCCCAACAAACTCCAAACAAAGGAGGGAAAAAGAAAGAAAGAAACATAATATGGGTGGTTATGATAGTTCTGTAAAAAATTATTTTTATATTTTTTCCTTTCTTCTTTGCTACTACCAGGTCGCTCATGAGACCAATGAAGAACTTCGGGCAATCAAGGCTGATCCAGCTGAAGGATTTAATGTAGAAGCAATCTTATCTATTGCAAGGAGGTATAGTTCTTGTAACCTGGGGAAAATTCTAGGTTTATTAGTATTGGGGTTTTTAATCTTATGTGTTGATATAGCTTTTCACTTCTTAAAAAAGATAGAATAAGCTGCATTTATAATTTCTATAAAAAAGGAGTGGTAGTGCATAAATTGGTTTGATGGTAATTGCCATTGATCGTTCTTCTTATCAGGCAGTTGTCCAGTGAATATGAGGCGACTCGAATTGAAGCATTGCACTGGATTATGACTCTTCTAAATAGACATCGTGCAGAGGTAACCATGGAAGAATAGAGCACTTGCCAATCAGTTCATGTGCACACTTTTTCTTGGTCTGATATACCTGTAGATATGTTCTCTTTGGGATCTGGAGTTACTTTAGTTTTCATTTTTACGCATTAGTTTTTATTCAGTTGTTTTTTATTGTTATTTTAATAAAATGTTAATTTTACTTTCTGTTATTTTTGGGTGGGGTGGTTCAGTCATGATGTTAAAGGTTATTTATATATATATTTTGCTTCCTCCATCTTCATGCTTATATGATGAGATTATTCCTCTTGTTTTCAGTTTATCTTGGGTCTCTGCATGCCCTTTTTCCTTTGGAAAAGGTTTTTGTAATTCATCGGAGTCTCTTATAATCGTTTGGGAAATATTGGGTTTTAAATTGCAGGCCCCTGGTTTTTTCAATGTGTTGCCCCCTTTAGTGGTTTGAGGACACCTTATTTCTATGTTATATGAACTTGAGTGTTGGGTGTGGGTATGTGTCTAAGCGTATGATTCATTCAATACAGCAAAACATGACTATATTCATAATTCTTAAAAAATTCTTTTATTTTTTAATGGTGAAGTGACTTACAAACTAAAATATAGCATTTTATATTTAAAATGAAAGTCTTATGATTAGTTTAGTGTAAACTTGACTGCTTATTTGTACTTGTTGGTTGCATCTTCTTCTAGGCATACATACCATACTGGCATACCCTTACTCAAGTGTCAATAGTCTTGTTTTAATGAGCAAAGGATTCAGATTTTTTTTTTTTTGGTACTTGAAACAGGTCTTGTCGTTCCTGAACAATACAATTGATACTCTTCTGAAGGCACTATCAGATCCATCTGACGAGGTGATCATCTTTTTGTGGTTGCTTTCTTTGCCTGATAGTTTCATGAAATTGGATTTTGATATTGGTTATTTTATATTTTAAACTTACAGCATCATAAATTGTTGTTTTCCGTATTCTTCTTGAATTCATTTGGCAGTGTATAATTATTTTCTTGCAATTGATTTTTACTATCTGTTGCTTATAATTATTTATTTACTTTTTTTTTGGTGGGTTATGGACATTCTCTTTTGTATGTTAGGTACTTGCTCATTAAAATTTTTTAACTTGTACTTCTGCCTTGATTTGTTAGAACTCACGAAAATATTTAGTAGTAACCAAGGTTTCAAAAAGTGGTGTTACGTAACGGTTGCGGCCGTTACGTAACGGTTGCGGTGGTAAGCGCTACCCATTATACCCGCTTTTGTGGTGTGACGAAAAGTCACATGTGTGTAATGGGCGTAGCGGTACCGTAATGGCCCGTTACACACGGTTGCAATATTTTAAATAGCTTCCTTCCAAAAAAAAAAAACTTACAAAAAAAGAACGAATACTTAAGTAATCCAAACCAAAAGAAAAAACTTTGTATGAATTTTTTTCTTTATAATTTATTTTTTAATTTTTATTTCATTACTTTAGCATGTAAAATAAAAAATATATAAACAATGGTTGTATTTATTTTTATAATTATTTCATTTAATGTTTAATTGTAAATATTTTTATTTTGTTACTATAATGTGTTGTCTAAAAAATGTCTTTAAAGAAACAATTAGTAGCTCAAAAATAATTTTTGCTTATAGCACATTTTTTAGTTTTATAATCATTTTATTTAATACTTAATTGTAAATAATTTAATTTAGTTAGTTGTAAAGTGTTGTCTAAAAAAATGTTATTTAAAAAAAATCATTAGCTCAAAATATTTTTTGTTTATGGCATAATTTTTTTTATAATCATTTCATTTAATAATTGTAAATATTTTTTTCTTTAGTTAGTTCAGGTATTGGTCAAAAATAATTTTATAGACATTTAAAATCAATTATTCTTAAAGTCATTAACTATTGAAATAAAATGTAAAAAGCTCCTTTTATAGTGATTTAAAGATATGAAATATATTGGATTATACTTAAAATTTAACAAAAATTGATCAAAATCTATTTTAAACCCTAATAAATGAGATTTTGAAAAAAAAAAAAATGTGTATTGGTAAGTTTTTTTCAAATTGTGCAAAAAATTTAAAAATTTACGGTTCTGTTACCACAACATTTACGCTACGTCCTTTACATCCCGCAACCGCAACCACGCCTCCGCAATCGTTACGGCTACTGCAACCGTTTTTTGAAACCTTGGTAGTAACTGTGGTTGACTATTAGCAGTTATGAATAATTGGTCTTCTGGTATGTGAATTTTATTTTATATTTTAAAATAAAAATGTCATTTTTTGAAACATGTGGCATCTATTCTGCCTAATAAAAAAAAAAAAAGAAAAAAAAAAAAGAAAAAAAAAACAAAGAGAGATAAAACATGTGGCTTCATTCCTAAAATGCATGGTAGTCATTCATGAAATTAAGAATTGATAGTATAGTGGCTTTTTGTAGTCAAATGGAGTCAACAATTGAGCTTAATTAACTCTTTCAGCAGCAGAAGTGTTGATTTTGGCTCAATTTTGGTTTGCTTTTATATTATTGTCAAACAAGTTAATTTTTTATTAAAATATTGTATCTTTCTTGATAGAGTCATAGACAAATTGTATTAGTAAGAGGCATCAAGTGGGTGCGCAACCCATTTATAAGAGAACAATACCATCTAATACATCAAAATGCCTAAAAAAGGCCTCAAAATTTTAAAAATTGGGTCAAAGATAGACTAACCATCCTCCGAAGCCAACTATAGAAAAAGAAAGTGATTTGCTTTTAAACGGCACAATTGATCCTTTTTGCGGTCAAAAGGTCTGTTATTCTTTTTGCTCCAATCTATCCAGATTAAAGCCAATGTAACCAAATGTCTAGTCTTCCTGTAACGCCCTCAAAATAATATATAAACCCATCATTTAGACATGCAATGATATAAGAAAAATTAACACCTTTCTATTTATCAGAGTAATTCTTACAACAGTATTACATGTTAACAACAAAAGCAAATGCCCTAAGGGCTTACAGCTTTCCAAGTCAACACTTAGTTACAAAAAGAAGAGTACTAACTCTATACAAAATAAGCCTTTGGCTTGATATATATGTAATACAAACAAAATAATCAAAAAGAGTCTTCAATTCCCATAGCCATCCAAGCTATGTATGTCCTTGGAGGTGGCATGCTACCTGTACCTGAAAATGATGTCCCATAAAGGGTGAGCCAACGCCCAGTAGAGATATACTAAACACAATATGAGCAGTAACTAAGACGCTAGCAATTGATAAATGTTTGACTCACATAAATCAATTCATACACCATTTTCATTACATGACCAATGTGTCCATGTTTCATTTCATTTTCCATTTCTTATCCAATTCACAATTCACAACTACGGCTCAGAACCTGGCCAACAATTTCAATGAGGTAGTAACTCATACTAAACATTTCCCATTTCACAATAGATAAGCATACTAGCTACATCAACACCTCGATAGATAAGCATATGAGTTATATCAACATTTCAACAGATAAGCATATGAGCTGTATCCATACTTCAACAGATAAGCATATGAGCTCTATCAACACATTAACTGATAAGCATATGAGCTGTATCAACGGAGTCCATCCCCTATCTCCTCCCAAACATCCGGTTTAGAGGTCCATCTCCTATCTTCCCCTAAAACGTGGAGTACATCCCTTGTCTCCTCCCATACAACACAACGTATATACACATAGGTCATATACATAATCAATCAATACATAAAATCAATGTATTCTTTCAACCGTCATATTTTATGACACATCCAATTGATTAGTTTTAGTTTGCCTAATCATCATGCATTGTCTACAACAATCAAAACTACCCTCCACTGGTAGTCCAAAGCAATTATTTCTAAACAGATAATAAAAGCACCAACAGATAAAATATCCGCATTTTCAAAAGTGAACGATTTATTAATCTGACTCCACAATTCCATCTCATAATGAACCACTATCATTATATTCAACTCGATTTCACAAATCCATAACTTTCCCAAATTAATTATACTAATTAATTTATATACAATTTAGGGCTTTCTTTCCCATCTCTTGATATTAACCCAATGGTTCAAATATCAACTATCAACAACAATAACATCATTTTGAAACCCAAAATACATATTTAAGAATCAAAACAACAAAACCCTCTTCTACATCTTTTGAAACCCTAAGTCCCAAAATCAACCATTTAAACAACAAGCTCAAAATCTAGGTTAAAACCCATGAGAGTGAGTAGGAATCCCTACTTCAAATTCGGAGTCCAAGGGAAGAAGATGAAGAAATTGAAGATGCTCCAAATCCCAAAATTTTCGGATCAAAAGATAGCCCTCGACGATCAACGCAACTTTTACAAAGGCCCAAGGTGAGGAAATCACTCCTACTAGATCAGTACCTAGAGAGAAGTTGAGGTTCTAGTGAGAGAAGGTCTCCAATGGTGTTTTTGAAAAGTAAGAGAGAGAAATGGAGTTGAAAAAGTGATCCAAAAAGTTGGATCCCAGAGTGATATACTCGACTCTCCGCTCGAGCGTGGAAATCCCTGCTCGAGCGTCACTCACAGACTCCCGCTCGAGCGTCCAAACCGCCGCTCGAGCGCCGGATACACACTCCCAAAACTTTTGCAGAACTAGGTCCCCGCTCGAGCGTCACACAGAAACTCACGCTCGAGCGTCAAAACTCCCGCTCGAGCGTCCAACACTGCAGAGGAAATACTGGGAGATGGATTTTCCCGCTCGAGCGCCAAAAGCTCCGCTTGAGCGGAGAAGCACAACAAAGGCCCGCTCGAGCGTGAAGGCAAATTTCTGAGCAACTACTTTTGGTTTCTAAGCTCAACCAACCTGTTTCAAACCTGCCCAACACAACCCAAGACTCAAATACAAAGAGTAAAGAATGTAAACAAGATATACACAACAACCAACTCCACGGAACCTAAGTCCGGATACGACAATTAAAGAAAGGGAAACCGGGATCGCTATACTTCCTTCTACCTTTCCCACACGAGCTCTTTTTTTATCATTATAGAAGCGCCTCCACCTTCTTGGTGGACACCTAAACGATGCCAAACATGACAAGGATCAAACACCACACAACTCCTGGGCCACCTCACAATGTATAAGATGGCTAACCTATTTGCTATCATGTTTACTTATGCAACACAGATTAATATGCACTTGCCTTCTCCTAATCATATTGTCAATAGTGAGGATCTTCCGATGTGTAGCACA